>JANAVB010038616.1:4569477-4827982 GCA_029216955.1 Iris pallida | reverse complement strand
CTGGACTTCGGTTCAATTCGAATACATGGACAAAAAAGTAAATAAAATTATTAATTTATTTTCCAGACTGTGCTTGTTGTTTTTAAATTTTTATATATATTTCAAGTGCTGTAAAAATCTGGAAAAAAATTATATTTGAATACTCTATTAATTTAGACAATTTATTATAATTTTTTCAGCATTTATTAAGTGTTGTGGTATTTTATAAAATAGAAAAATAGAACTCATTTTCAGTATTTTATGTTTGCTGATTTTTAATAAATATTTATGAGGGTTTATAAATTCCAGAAAATTAGTATAAATTTCTATAATTAACAAGGACGTTCTGGTACTTTATTTTATGAAAAATGGAGCTTTTTGTCTATCTCAAAAATTATTGGAATATAGTATACAGTGATTTAATTATTGGATAATTACGACTTGCAATTTTGTGTTATTTTGCGTTTTAGTCGTATTGAACCTCACCCGCACTAGTGTAAAGGCCCTAGAAAGTTAGTTGAGTATTGTGTCATCCCACATTGGTCTCCTATGCTAAAGTCACCATTTGGCTAGGTGCCAGTTAGAAAGTCGCGTTGCACACTAGTGTAGTAGTGTTTAACTTAGTATAAAAACTAAGTTTATGTATTATTCTACAGTGACGAGTTACCAGGCATCTGTAGCATTTTTATCGCTGCTTTGCTTTGCTAGAGGCAAGTATTTCTACAAACTTTACATACTGCTATAAACAATAAACTGTGATTTACCAACCATGTTAAATGCTGATCCTTGGGGTAGCAAGTTAAAACTTTACATGTGTATTACTTTCAGTCTCTACCATGTTAGGACAGTTTTTTATATCTCACATATTAAATAACGGGTTAAGGGAAAACGTTAGTAGTGTACGTGATCATGACCCCCTTCTCCGTATGTATTTACCGAGCACTGTTACATATATGTAACTTTGTCATATGTCTGATCCCGCGTTTGTGTATGGACATACACCGATGCCGTTAAGGGTACGTATGTACGCTTCAGAAAAATTGATATGTACCACTGTACATCCTGATTACCTATTGACTGATCACTCACCTACTACAGTTTTAAACTTTAAATGAATATCTATTGCCATGATAAAATGTACCTAAAACTGAACAAACATGATATATAATTTCTTTTCATCACATGATCAATATTATATGTTTGTTAGATTCAGTACTTGCTCCCGTCCTGACAGGATAACGTTGTAGGTACTTACTAGGGAGGAGTTGCTCTGTGATTCGTATTATGGAGTTACTGCCGAGGACCAGGCCTTGCCTTACGAGGATGTACCTGCGGGGAACCTCGTCTAGTTGTCTATTTTCTTTAGACTTTTGAGAGTAGTCATGTATTAGACTATGTATTTTGTAACTGGACCTGTATCCAGTTTTACTTTTCAGACTTGTACTTGGACTTATTATTATATGAGATGACTTTTGTGTTTGGAGCATTTATGACTTTCTTCACTTATAGAACTGTTAGCCCATTTAGTCTTATCTTGTTATCTCTAGAACAACTTACTGCGCTTTATCTCAAGCGTAGGCTGGACATGACTCGGACGGCCTAACAATTTGGGTAGCGGGTCGTGACAGATCCGGACATAGCACGTCATGGCACGAGATTCCCTAAGAAGGTAGCTACTCCTTCTCAGGAATCGGTGTCAATATAAGTACAAGAACAAGATCGAGCAAGTACCAGTATCCCAAGAAAATCCAAGAATAACATCTCATGACAGAAATCCGGTATATACTAGTTCGTGTACCATCGTGACGAGAATCAAGTAAAACCCTATTACTGAATCGGATACAGAAATATCAAGACAAGGAACTACTATCAGAGAATATACTCGCCTGCGGTCCTGAGCTGTCAAATGGGGTCGATGCTCAGAGTGATGCCACGGACCTAAAGATAAGATATATATAAGCTAATTAGGGTTCAACAGTGTTAGGCTTGATTCTATAGTATAAGCTACGCAATCTAGGTCAGACTCAGTCCACTAAGTCAAACTAGGTCACACTGAGTCACACTAGGTCAAACTAGGTCACAGGAAGTCAAACCAAGTCAAACTAGGTCAAACTGGGTCAATGGTTGACTTACAGTTGACTTTTAGTCAACTAGTCAACTCTAGTCAACTCTAGGTCAAACTAGGCTAATGTTGACTAACAGTTGACTTTTGGTCAACTGGTCAACTCTGGTCAACCAAGGTCAAAACTAGTCAAACCTAGGTCAAATGTTGACTCTACTTCGACGTTCAGTCAAAGTAGTCAACCATGGTCAAACAGGGTCAAAGCTAGTCTCTATAGACATCTACAGGATCAACATATCAATTTCAGTGGTTGTGAAATCACTGGAATCGATGGATCTCAAATCCGATACAAGAGTAAAAAAAGAACAAAAGAGAAAGATTATAATAATAGGGTAAAAACCTACATGTGTTGTCGGATGGTGAAACAACCATCACCAACGTGTCCAGAATGGTCAAATTAGCTAGGATAGCCTATCAATAAGTCCAATTTGGATACAGGGGCAAAAAGGTAATTTCGGTCAAAACGGTGTCCGTGTCGGACCCATTTTGCACCGAAAAATGTGCCAAAATAAAAGTGCACTAAATCTAACAATATATGTCCACGAATCCAGAATGACGATACGAACTCAACGGTATATCCGGAATTGGATTCCGATGACCCGATCTCAAATTGGTCTGTTGACTAGGACATTAAAATCTGATTTGCACGGAAAAGCATGTCGAAGCCAATGTCCTCAAAACTCATCAAATTATATGTCAACGAGTCCAGAATGATGATACAAACTCAACGATATATCCAGAATTGGATTTCGATGAGCCGATCTCAAAATGATCCGTTGACCCGGATATTGGTATCCGACTTGCACCAAATGCGTACCGGAACCAATGTCCACTAAACCTAGCAAATTATATGTCAACGAGTCCAAAATGACGATACGAACTCAACGGTATATCCAAAATTGGATTCCGATGAGCCGACGTCAAAAAGTCCCGTTGACCCCGGACTGTGGGGCCCACTTTAAATGCACCGAAATGCGTGCCAGGGCCCACGTCCTCCAAATCTAACAAACTTTATATGAAAATGTGCCAGAACGACGCCAAATTGAATTCGGAGTCCCGAGTTCAAAAATAGAATTTAACAAGTTGGAATTTACGAATTCGGACGACCAACTTTGGCGTCAAATTCAACCAATCAAACGTGCTCACAATGAAACAAAACTGGAGGGGTAGGAAGAGGGTTATAACAGCTTCACATAGGAACCAGTAGCACGCCAGAAGGAGCTGCGATGGAGGAGATACGAACCTACGAAGTTGGCTTCGCAAAACTGTCTAAAAATAACATAATTTAAATGGTCAACTTGGTGGCCGGTTTTGATGTATCAAACGACAAAATTAACGGACGAAAATTGAGGGAAGTGAAGATGGATATACCGAGATTTTGACGGAGCGAAGAAATCGCCGATCCAACGGTCAGATTTCTAAAAAAATGCGTACAAAGTCGCTGCGACGGAACGCCATTTCCGGATCCATTCCGAGCTCGTGCCGACGGAAACCCGTGCCAAACGCACGAAACGCCTAGGCGGTGCGTCCCGAAGGACGGTGGCCGCCACGGAAAAGTCGCCGAGGGTCGCCTGGCCGGAGGGGGGGTCATGGCGACGCGCGGCACCGCGGCCACACGCGGCTGCTACTGCCAGCGCACTGCTACTGCTATTGGCTGCTGCTCTGCTGCGGTTGTCGTGCTGCCTCGTGCGGTGGAGGCCGGCCACGGTGGCGGCGACGGCGGCCAGCGGCGTGGGCAGCGCCGGCGACGGTGGGGGTGGAGATGGTAATGGTGTTGGTGATGATGATGAATGGTGATGGTGGTGGTAGTGGTGAAAAATGATAAAGAAGAAGGAGAAGGAGATGAAGAAGAACATGAAGAAGAAGAGGAGGAGATGGAGAGATGGAGAAGGTAAGGGTGGTGGTCGGCCATGGGGGAGCTGGGCTCGGGAGGAGCTCGGGTGGTGATGGGATGTAGGTGATGGTGTTGTTGTTTGTATTTGGAGAGAGAGAGAGAGAGAGAGAGAAAGTGAGGAATTAATTAAAGAGAGAGAATTGTGCTGTGTGTGTGTATAATATATAAAGAGGGAGAGAGAGAATATGAATAGAGAGAGAAAGAGGTCAGCTGGTGTGATAGGGTGAGGTGGTGGAGTGTGGGAGTGAGTTGTTTAAATGAAGAGAGAGAGGGAGAGATATTATTATATATATGTGTGTGTATATACATTATATAAATAGAAATAGAGAGAGATACTTGTAGAGAGATATTTAAAAGTAGAAAAAAGTGGGAATTTTATGTGGGGTGTTTGGGTAGTCACGAGAGGGACAACATGGAGCTTGGGTTCGGGTTCGGTCGAGCCGGGTCTGGTCAAAATCGGACATGGTACAATATTTGAATTAAAATAGGTATTTATGATCATGGGTAAATAAGTAGTATGTGGGGGCTCAAATAAATGGGACACAAGTGTCATGCGGGTAGTAGGCTTCATGTGGGCCATGTCCATATTTGGGGTCGACTGGGTTGGGTCGATGTAGGATCCCGAAATTAAATTGGAAGTCAGGTCACAAATTACGGTGGATAATTAATTGGCCTAAATTGACCCAAAAGTTGTGCGAATAAAATAAAGCACAAGGTGGTGTGTCTGAGTGGGACACGAAGGTCATGGACGAAGAGTGTCTCAAGTAGATCCTGAATAACAAGTTGGTTTCGAGAGAATGACTAGCCTTGTGCTCCTAAGTTAAAAGTCATGGTAACGTGCTTATGAGGATCAAGGAAAAGAGTGGGAAATCAATTAATAATTAAATGGTCTAAATTGACCCGAACTTGTGCGAAGCAAAAAGAGTACAAGGGAATAAGTTCGAGTGGGACACGAAATATTAATATGAAGATAATCTCGTCTACTACAAACTTCAAGGAGGAAGTTTTCAGATACTGGCATCCCTGATGCTCTAAAATTCCAAGTCACGGTAAAGAGCATTTAATGATCAAAATTTAATTTAATAGAATGAATTATCGAGAATAAATCATTTAGGAAATTCGAAAATAAATCCCGAAAATTCAGGGGGCTTACATCCTACCCACCTTATAAAAATTTCGTCCTCAAAATTAAAGGTTGGTAGTGGGGTTAAAACATGATAGAAGATTTAGGCAATATTTTAGGCACGATCCAAGAATGACGAGTTTGCACAATCGAGATAATCAATTCAAAATTGTTCAGGCACGATGATGGATTTTGGCACGATAGATTCATGATATGAACAAAATCATATGTGCATGATTTCAGAAATAAGTCAAGTCATTGGGGCACAATTTTAGAGACGATGAGGATAATCGAAGATATAAATGAAGTTCAAGTACGGGGTGATTCGTAGGACTTAGGTTGATGGAAATCAACCCGAAAGTCGCACAGGCCCGATCAAGATGGAAAGCTAACCATGACCAAAACAAGGTTGGCATGGTTGAGATAAAATTTCAGACACAAACAAAAATCGAAGTCAAGGTCTTATAGGCCCGATCAAGGATTAAGGAGTATGATTAATAAAATCATAAAATACGATCCAAGTTCGAACGTGATTAAAATTGGAAATAGTCTAAGTTCACTTGGCACGATAGAGGTATGATAACGAAATCAAAACTTGAGCTTCATCCGATTACAATCAAGTCAAAAATTTGATTAACGGGATTTTAGCTTGATGAAATTAGATTTAGGGTTATACATAGGCACGATCAAGATGGAAATGACGTGATTGGGCATTGTTAGGAATAATCAGATGTTTAGCACAAACATTGATAAAGGATTAACCATCTGGTCATGAGTGAAATCAAGACTCAAACGCGTTAAAAATTTGTGATGATTAACCACTCAGGAACGATTTGGAATAGAACGAGAAAAATCGAAAATCTAGTCTTGATCAGGAATGAAACCTGAGCACGAGCGACTAGAGAATCAAAATTCAAGTACGAAGGAGATCTATTTCGACACAGTCGATTAGGGTTCAAGATTTTTAGCACGATTTGAGGGTTAAGATTATCAAGATCATGAAAATCAAAGTCGGATAGTCATGATCTAAAACAGGGCTAAAAGAAGCAAATGGAGAGAAAAAATTTGAGTATAGCACGATTGAGAGATAGATTTGATAGAAATCAGATTTAGGTCACATAAGCACGATCAAGATCTAAGTTCAATTGTGAAAGACGATAAATCATGAATTCAAAATCAAGGTCTTAAAAGCACAATTTAGGAAGGAACCCAAGTCAATTAGGCACGGTAGAAAGTCAAATATGTTCAATTTTAACACGAATAATTTCGTAGTCACACTAGTTAGTCGTGATTGAAAGTTAAAAACTTTAGGCATGAGTCTGAGGCAAGATAAAATATATAGTTATTATCGTTAAAATCATGGTCAAGGAAATCCCAAGTTGTCTTAGTCATGCCAAATCATCTAGGCATGACTAATCACAAAGAATTTTGATGTAATCAGGAAATGAAATCAAGGTCGAAAAGAGTTTAGACACGAGTGTCCAAAATCCAAACATGATCAAAATTGGAAGTCAATGCATGAGGGTTAATAGCATTAAAATCCAACCACGATAAAGAAATTTGTCTCAACACGATCTAAGTTGATCAACTTTCGAGTAAATCAGAATTTGGGCAAGATGGAGAATAAGATCAACGAAGGCTAGGCACGAGAATCCAAGGATGAAAATCCAAGTCACAAAAGAATTTGAAGTCATCTAGAGTCTAGTCAGCAACCAAGACACTCTTTGGTATGATAAACAAGACGACCAAAATTGATTGGTCACGGACAGAAGGGAATCAAAATCTTAACAGTATCAAAATTTAAGAAACAATTGAGATATGAAAATTTCAAAATTTTCAAAAATTTTCAAGTGTAGATGACAGATGTAGATATGAGATAGATGATTGGTGTAATCAAGACATAGCTAAACAAGTCAAAGGAAATGATGGCAAGATAAGAAAATCATCATACGATGAAAAAAGAAATGAATAATAAATCAAAAAATAAAGGTATGAATTGTCATCATCATTTGGTCAAAAAGAAGTGAATCAATTTAAGATATGACCTGATAACCATACACGTCTATCCAAAACCATGCTGCCAGAATTTACGCCACGCCAGTAAGCATAGCTGCAATAAACGATAGAGTCCATAACTAAGGTATACACCCTATAATCATGTCATCTAGATTCCTTACCACGCCAACCGGTATGGCTGCAAGAAGTCTAAATTTTATAAGTAGGATAGTATATCCAAAATCAGGTTCCATGTCCCTGTCAGGCTAGCTAATATGACTGCGATAAATTCCAAACTCCATAATAAAGTAGACATTTATCGTTCTCATCGTCTCCATCAAATATGTTTATCAGAATATCTTAACTCAATCCTTAAAAACTTATCTCAAACAAAATCAAAATCGAAGTCAACAACGAACGAACATCAAGATTTAAAATTCAACAACGAATCAAAGATAAGTAAATGGAAACTAGCGAAAACAGATTCTGAGATAGGGTTTAGAAGAAAATTCTCAGGAGATGTCCAAAGGTACTATCTAGGTCAAGATAAAAGAAATCATTAGAATATAATCTAAAACAATCTCAACCTGATATGAGACTGGCAATCATATTCTCGTCTCAACCTAGAAGATATATAAGTTCAACTTATATCTTCCCTCTGGGGTCCACAAACTCATTCCAAGGAAAGAATACAGTTGATAACGGACAGATGTTTCAGAAATCAGGACAGATAGAAACAAATGGAAAAAGTTTCAAAAAATTCGAAATAAGATTCCCAGGGGTCATCACTGGGATCTACCAAGAGTTCCTAATATGTGACTGAGTACCAAATTCCTAAAATATTCTATGACTAAACCTTAATCCTAGGACAGGCTCGCAGTAGTACAGAAAAGCTCAAGTACTACCACGACTTTGCATTAATTGTAAAGACTGACCTGCATGGGCCACCACTAAAAATGTGTCACGACCCGCACCTGGATATACGGATACGAATACGTGGGCCACGCCCAGCCTACGCCGCAGTATCGGCGGTAGAACGCTGTCTAGTACCCAATAAATATATACTACATCTAGAAGGTCCATGAACTACAAATGTACTCAATCACAATCCAACATCTAAAGAAGATAAGACAGGAAAGGTAACTAAGGCACAAGAACAAATAGAAACTACTAGAAGGAATCATAAGACAGGAAAATAAAGAAAGAAAACAAGACAAACTAAGGATAACTACCAGGCAACTCACATAGAAGAATAGTGAGATCCACCTCAGCTAGCAACATCATGAAGTCCAATAATGGTATAACAACTCCTAAAATATTGTCAACATATCCAGTCAGGATGGGAACAAGTACATAAACTAACAACATTTTTATAGTATTGACAATGCTGTAAGAGACAATCATAATGGAATACAAGATGATATATCAAGACGGTAAGTAAAACAGGATATATAAACTGGAAATCATGTCAAGGTGAATCACGCAGGGAAAGTAAACTGAACTATAATATGTAACTGATGTAATAAATATAAATGTGCCTCGAATATTATAGCATAATATGATCGGTATGGGTCAAGATCAGGCTTCCAGCCGACCGGCTACAAGTACGTGGACTCGGCCCGGCCGGGATGGCAAGCTATGGAGCAAGTAGTAGCACAGGTCAGGCTATACCCATCGTGAGGTGAGGGTATAGCTATGATACAAGTAGTACTCAAGATGGGCATTGATCATACTATCTATAAAATTCCCTATTTTTCGAATAGTATACGGATCCGGACATAGCACGTCATGGCACGAGATTCCCTAAGAAGGTAGCTACTCCTTCTCAGGAATCGGTGTCAATACAAGTACAAGAACAAGATCGAGCAAGTACCAGTATCCCAAAAAAATCCAAGAATGACATCTCATGACAGGAATCCGGTATATACTAGTCCGTGTACCATCCTGACGAGAATTAAGTAAAACACCATAACTGAATTGGATACAAAAAAATTAAGACAAGAAACTACTATCAGAGAATGTACTCGCCTGCGGTCCTGAGCTGTCAAATGGGGTCGATGCTCAGAGTGATGCCACGGACCTAAAGATAAGTTATATATAAGCTAATTAGGGTTCAACAGTGTTAGGCTTGATTCTATAGTATAAGCTATGTAATCTAGGTCAGACTCAGTCCACTAAGTCAAACTAGGTCACACTGAGTCACACTAGGTCAAACTAGGTCACAGAAAGTCAAACCAAGTCAAACTAGGTCAAACTAGGTCAATGGTTGACTTACAGTTGACTTTTGGTCAACTGGTCAACTGTAGTCAACTCTAGGTCAAACTAGGCTAATGTTGACTAACAGTTGACTTTTGGTCACTGGTTAACTCTGGTCAACCAAGGTCAAAACTAGTCTAACCTAGGTCAAATGTTGACTCTACTTCGACGTTCAGTCAAAGTAGTCAACCATGGTCAAACATGGTCAAAGCTAGTCTCTATAAACATCTACAGGGTCAACATATCAATTTCAGTGGTTGTGAAATTACTGGAATCGATGGATCTCAAATTCGATACAAGAGTAAAAAAAAGAATAAAAGAGAAGGATTATAATAATAGGGTGAAAACCTACAGATGTTGTCGGATGGTGAAACAACCATCACCAACGTGTCCATAATGGTCAAATTAGCTAGGATAGCCTATCCATAAGTCCAATTTGGACACAGGGACAAAAAGGTAATTTCGGGTCAAAACGGTGTCCGTGTCGGACCCACTTTGCACCGAAAAATATGTCGAAATAAAGTACACTAAACCTAACAAATTATATGTCCACAAATCCAGAATGATGATACGAACTCAACGGTATATCCGAAATTGGATTCCGATGACCCGATCTCAAATTGGTCCGTTGACTAGGACATTGAAATCTGATTTGCACAGAAAAGCGTGTCGAAGCTAATGTCCTCAAAACTCAGCAAATTATATGTCAACGAGTCCAGAATAACGATACGAACTCAACGATATATCCAGAATTGGATTCTGATGAGCCGATCTCAAAATGACCCGTTGACCCGGATATTGGTATCCGACTTGCACCGAAATGCGTGCCGGAACCAATGTCCACTAAAACCTAGCAAATTAAATGTAAACGAGTCCAAAATGACGATACGAACTCAACGGTATATTCAAAATTGGATTCCGATGAGCCGGCATCAAAAAGTCCCGTTGACCGGACTGTGGGGCCCGCTTTGTACCGAAATATGTGCCAGGGCCCACGTCCTCCAAATCTAACAAACTTTATATGAAAACGTGCCAGAACAATGCCACGAGTCTACTGGTGGTGTCAGAAATTGAATTCGGAGTTCCGAGTTCAAAAATGGAATTTAACAAATTGGAATTTACGAATTCGGACGGCCAACTTTGGCGTCGAATTCAACCAATCAAACGTGCTCACAATGAAACAAAACTGGAGGGGTAGGAAGAGGGTTATACCAGCTTCGCATAGGAATAAGTAGCACGCCAGATGGAGTCGCGATGGAGGAGATACGAACCGACGAAGTTGGCTCCGCAAAACTGTCCAAAAATAACACAATTTAAACGGTCAACTTGGTGGCCGATTTTGATGTATCAAACGACAAAATTAACGGATGAAAATTGAGGGGAGTGAAGATGGATATACCGAGATTGTGACGGAGCAGAGAAATCGCCGATCTAACTGTCGGATTTCTCGAAAAATGTGTACGATGTTGCTACGACGAGGGTCGCCTGGCCGGAGGGGGGGTCGTGGCGACGCGCAGAGGTGGCGGGCGGCGCACGGCACCGCGGCAACACGCGGCTGCTGCTGCCGGGCACTGCTACTGCTATTGGCTGCTGCTCTGCTGCAGTTGTCGTGCTGCCTCGTACGGCGGTGGCCGACCACGACGGCGGCGGCAGCAGCCAGCAGCGTGGGCAGCGCCGTCGACGGTGGGGGTAGAGATGGTAATGGTGTTGGTGATGATGAATGGGATGGTGGTGGTAGTAGTGAAAAATGATAAAGAAGAAGGAGAAGGAGATGAAGAAGAACATGAAGAAAAAGAGGAGGAGATGGAGAGATGGAGAAGGTGAGGGTGGTGGTCAGCCATAGGGGAGCTGGGCTCGGGAGGAGCTCGGGTGGTGATGGGGATGTTGGTGATGTTGTTGTTGTTTGTATTTGGAGAAAGAGAGAGAGAGATAGAGAGAGAGAAAGTGAGGAATTAATTAAAGAGAGAGAATTGTGTTGTGTGTGTGTATAATATATAAATAGGGAGAGAGAGAATGAGAATAGAGAGAGAAAGAGGTCGGCTGGTGTGATAGGATGAGGTGGTGGAGTGTGGGAGTGAGTTATTTAAATGAAGAGAGAGGGAGAGATATTTATATATATGTGTGTATATACATTATAAATAGAAATAGAGAGAGATACTTGTAAAGAGTATTTAAAAATAGGGAAAAGTGGGAATTTTATGTGGGGTGTTTGGGTAGTCACGAGAGGACAACATGGAACTTGGGTTCGGGTTCGGTCGAGCCGGGTCGGGTCAAAATCGGACATGGTGCAATATTTGAATTAAAATATGTATTTATAATCATGGATAAATAAGTAGTATGTGGGGGCTCAAATAAATGGGACACAAGTGTCATGCGGGTAGTAGGCTTCGTGTGGGCCATGTCCATATTTGGGGTCGACTAGGTTGGGTCGATGTCGGGTTCCGAAATTAAATTGGAAGTCAGGTCACAAATTACGGTGGATAATTAATTGGCCTAAATTGACCCAAAAGTTGTGCGAAGAAAATGAAGCAAGGTGGTGTGTCTGAGTGGGACACGAAGGTCATGGGTGAAGAGTATCTCGAGAGTAGATCATGCATGACAAGTTGGTTTCGAGAGAATGACTAGCCTTGTGCTCCTAAATTAAAAGTCATGGTAACGTGCTTATGAGGATCAAGGAAAAGAGTAGAAAATCAATTAATAATTAAATGGTCTAAATTGACCCGAACTTATGCGAAGCAAAAAGAGTACAAGGAACAAGTTCGAGTGGAATATGAAATATCAATATGAAGATAATCGTCTACTACAAACTTCAAGAAGGAAGTTTCCAGAGACTGGCATCCTTGATGCTCAAGAACAAGTTTGAGTTGTATTGAATGTGCTTGTATAAGCTACCATCTAGTCTTGCATCATGTCTAGGACATGAATTCCTGATTTCCCACGGTCAGGGAGTCATATTGAATCGGGCTAGGCTAATGACTAGAATAAACAAGTAGTTCATAGAGATTTTCCAGTTACAGGCAATCCCGTTATCTGGGCATGCATGTGGACTTGTAGCCTGCCGACGAGTAGGACACATTTCCAGCATACTGTCATGTGTTGTACCCTTATTGTACTAAATGTCGCCTGGATAACCTGGATGGTCTGCAGGGCTTGTGGCTGTGGAATAATCTCATTGCATATGGCTAGTAAATAGGACTGTGATAACCCTAGTTAGTTAAAGTATCAAGCCGTGCTTATTGCTTGGCCGTGAATGTTGGATGGAGTTTACTCAGTCTAGTCTCGTCTTGATCTTGTACATGATTGTATATGTCCTAATTTTTTATTTTATCCTGCCGATAAATGGTGGGAGAAACCAAGTTCTGTTCAGACGAAGGGTTATAACCCCGATCCTTGTTTGGTTTACGGGTTGTAACCTGGTTATCTGAATAGTCCCATGGTTATCTCATCGTATATCACCTTCCCAGCTCTATTTATTTAATATGTTCTCCAGTTTACTTTATGTTAAATGATGATTTACTTACTGTCTCCCTATGTTCGGGATAAGTGCATTGGTACTGCACGAATCTCGATCCTTCCTTACTTATTACTTTCTCCCTGTTGATTGCCTATGATTGCTGGTTTTAAGTTCATAGTTCAGTCTCCTTTGTGGTACTTGCTATTTGGGGTCTGACCCCACTGGTTTTGCATGGCCAGGTTCTGATAGAAGAGCCCGAAGGATCTACCGCACCATCTACTCGACGGTGACCAGCCGGAGCACCAGAGTGCCTCAGTGGGTTTCTTCTTCATTCTCCCACTGATGTGGAAATTCACCTCTTGTATCGTTTAGCCCCGAGCACGTGTTTAGCTCATGTTTTGGTATTTTCCTTGATATTGTAGCCTACGGGCATAAACATGATATGTGTATTCTAGACTATAGCTAGTCGTTATCATATACGACTAATACTCTAGCTAGTCATCAGTTTGGTGGAACTGGCTTCATGATCATTCATGTATATATGGTTCGGGACGCCTTACTATTGTATGTTTGATGATCGTACTCTTTGCTCTTGTATAATTGCCCATGATTGAGATACCTAGGACTGTTAAACCATAGGATTGACTGATGGCTTGTAGAGTAACTCCCATGTCTTGACAGCTTATATATGATTTCAGAGTATTAATGTACTTTGGGATTGCGTAGCTGGCTATGTCTGCCCCCGCTCTCCAGTGTTCTGGTTCTGGGGCGTGACATTCCTGGATCTTGATTCCACGAAAAACAGTTCTTTGTGTATCAAATCTTCGAACTACAAAGACGTCGATCCAGAAAATGATTTCTTTGGCATCTTGCGAGAGATTGTGGAGTTGACGTATAATTATGGCAGAGAACCTGCAAAGATCGTGTTGTTCAAGTGTGAATGGTTCGATCCGACTGAAAATCAAGGTTGAAAAATTGACAAGCATGGTCTTGTGGATATAAACTACAAGCGTAGATATCAAGGCTACGAACCATTTGTCCTAGCAACTCAAGCTCAGCTCGTGTACTTCACATCTTATCCGAGACGGGGAGCAACGAAGTCTGACTGGTGGGCAGTATACAAGACTAAAGCTAGAGATACTTTTAATGTTGACAAAAAAGCTTATCAGGAGGATGAGCTACCTCTTGTAACCAATATTGTTGATGTGGACTCCACAGAAGTTATGTATTACACGACACATAATCTAGAAGATATAGAATTATCTGAAGAGGAAGACGAAGCCGACGAAGGCGAAGATGAAAGTGAAGATGAGGAGGAAGATGAGGTCGAGGAAGACGAACAAGATGATTATTCTCAAGATGATTGAGGAGACGTACTTTCATTTTCTTATTATGTAGAGTTGGTTATTATCTAGTCTTGGTTATTATCTGAATATACTATCTGGACTTAGATGTTTCTTGTAGAATGTACTATCTGAACTTAGATGTTTCTTGTAAAATATACTATCTGGACTTAGATGTTTCTTGTAACATGTATCAACATATGTTGTCTTGGTTATTATCTTGTCTTTGTTGCACTTTCATATTTCTAGTCTCTATTATTTGTTGTCTTTGTTGTATCTCATCATATGTTGTTATCAGACATGAAAGGTCGTCGCGGATAGTTCTGTACTTCCGGTCGACATGGGACACGGGGTACTGATACTGGCAGAGGACATGGTACTCCTTCGGTACCTACTGGTAGTACTGCTAGAGGATGGGGTTCTTCTTCCGTACCTCGTACTGGTACCGGCTCTGGATCCTCGTCGCCAAGTACTCCTGTGTATCGGACAGTAGCTCCGCCCGCCACGATGCTACGGGCATATCTCCTGGGACGAGTAGTTCCAGGCCTGAGACTGCTCCCGAGAGTAGCGTTCCTCCTGCTGATATGACGATGGAGGAAGATGAGCAGATGGAGGAGGCTGCGCCGACGGCCGACCAATATCAGGCAGATGATGCCTGCGCACCTCCGGAGGAGACGAGTACGGAGATCTGGGCCGACGGTACAAAGTAAGTATTTTGGTTTATCATTTTTTTCTGTGTTTATCATAAATTAACTTTTCTCATTAATATAATATGTCTGTATAGATATCGTCCTCCGTTGGTACAGAGACGTCTAGGCCAGCTCCTGAGGCAAAATTATGGGGGTCCTTGGATAAACTACTCGGATGCTCCGGACGATAGGAAGGCCTACTGGTTTGCACGCTTCAAGGTTAAAATAGATTTACTTTTAACATGAATCATTTGATTTATGCATATTATATATTACTGAAAATATTTGGTTTGCGTACTCTTCTAGGATATGTTTTTCTATCCACCGTACCGGGCCGAGCTGATCGAAGGGATGTTTCCTGCTGTCGCTGCTAAGCTAATCCGCGATACCATCAATGATCAGAAGGCTCGTGATCGTGCCGGAAAGCCGATCCAAGGTTGGATCACCCCTGATCAGTGGGATGCGATGAAGGCTCGATTCAACGAGCCAAGGTACAAAAAAAAGTCTGAGAAGGCCAAGGCGGCTAGGCAGCATGCCTCGAAGTGGTACGGTGGGTCGATTCCGATGACGGAACATTTCCGTCGTCTGGTACGTATTTTTCTTTCAGAAATATTATTTAATGCAAATCCGATAAATTATTACTAAGATAATATATTTAATTACAGGTAAGGAAGGTCGGTAACGCCGACATGGTGACCGTCTTCCTGGCCACCCATCGGAAGGGCGAAGCCCTTATTAACGAGAGAGCCGTGCAAGCCTATGTAAGTATTACAATATTTGTTAGTTATAATACTTCGTGTTAATTTTAATATAACTTAGTAAATATGTATGCAAATAAATATCATGTAGCTAGTAATAATAAGTAATTAATTAGAAATTAGAAATCATAGAGTACTATCCATACTTTCTAGGCCGAGTATCAGAGGCTTCGGGACCGGACGGCTGCTAGTGCACCTACTGGGGAGAGGCCGGTACTTCCTCGCAGCCCACTCAAGCTCCGTCGGCGGACGAGCTGTGGATGACCGCCGCTGGTGGCCTCCGTAGGGATACGTACTACGTACGAGATCCTATGGCGCCCTAGTTGCGAGCCAGTCCTCTAGGGACGAGCTGCTACGACGGATTCAGGACCAGTCTCAGCACCAGTCGGATGAGCCTGCGCTTATAGCACGATTGGATGCGCTAGACCGCAGCATTATGGAGCTTCGGCATGTGACTGAGCGGACAGAGCGGAGCGTTACCGATCTTAGAGCGTCGACGGAGCACAGCGTATTGGATCTGCAGGCATCACAGATGTCCATGGCCGAGAGGCTGAGATTGGCGCAGGATTCGATGGCTGATAGCAGTGATAGAATATTATCTATCATGGATTCATACCACCAGCGACTTTCAGAGTTGGAGCGTTATCGTCCTCCGGGTGCGCCTTCATCGTCGTCGACTCCGCCGACGCCACTGCCTTCTTCATTGACACCGACTCCACCGACGTCACTACCTCCTTCATCGGTGTCGATTTCACAGGAGGACTATGAGCTTTTCTTAGCCCTTCGTCGCAGTGCGTCCCCTCCTGCTCCAGATTCCCAGTAGTCCGAGTTAGGACTGTTTGTATTGAGTGTTTGAGTTGAGTACTTGTTTTTCTTTGTATTTGTTTGTGACACTTATTTGTTTGTGACACTTGTTTGTTGGTTGCATAGATACATTGGTAATTGGTTGTGTAGACCCATGATTCTGTGGAAAAAATGATTCTGTGGAGAAAATGATTCTGTTGGTTGCATATATTGTGTTTCAGATTAAACAGCAGGGAGAAAATGATTCTGTGGAGAAAACTGCATACTGTTTTTTTTTTCAAATTTAGCGACGTCTACCGACGTTTACCAACGCGTTCCGACGGCATATTGCATTGGTAGACGTCGCTAAACTGGCATATATTGTCAGGCTACCGACGTATAGCGACGTCAGTTTCGTTGGTATGCATCGATAAACGTTGCTATACGTCTGTAAATATTCCAAGATTTTACCTCATTTTCCCAGGATATACCGACGTATAGAGACATCACCAAATGTCGGTACTATATACCGATGCATAGCGACATTAAAAACGTCGATAATTTTCCCAGGGAATACCGACGTATAGCGACATCATAAACGTCGCTATGTCATCGACGAAACGACGGTAAACGTCGGTATATTACCGACGTATCTTTGTGTCGGTAAACGTCGGTGTTGGCGACGATCAGCGATGTCTTTCCAAACAACGACTAAGGTTTCTGCGACAAGAGGAAGACGTTGCTAAATACGTCGCTACAATGGTTTAGCGACGTCTTTTGGCATTTTAGCGACGTCTTTAGGCGTCGCTAAAGTGCCTTATTCTGGTAGTGAGTAGAGTCAATACATATACCTTTGTTAGGATTGGAGGGGGAGTTAAGTGTGGGGTGTTTAATAACTCTTACTTGGATTAGAGGTTTTGAGTGAGTGAATGATTAATAAAAATATAATAGTTATCAAAATAACCTTATTACATATGCCATAAAATTAAATTTGATTGAAATTTTAATTAGAATTTGTCACAAATTAGCAGATACAAAGCAACATATTAAATGCACACTACAAGAAATTGTATTTTTAGCAACATGTTTTAGCGATATAGGGCCTTTTATGTCTCTAAAAGCTATTTTTAATATGTATTGGCGACATGAGTTTTAATATGTTGCGGAATCTCCAAAAAATTTACTAGTGGAAAACCGAATATTTATTCCGCCAAAAACTCTCTATATATCGCGACATCAATATGTCGCAAAACGATACCATATATATAACACTTGTTTCTGTGTGTCGCAGAATGACACTATACATTTGGCGACATGAGCATGTGTGTCGCAAAATGATACCATACATTTAGCGACATGTGTCTTCGTTGAGAAATATTTCTAATTTTTTTCAATCCTGAAGCAATTTTTTTTCCTTCAAAAAATTCTTTCCCCCTCTATCAAAATCAAAACCTTTTATTAGATTATTTATAAGGGCATATTAAAAGTTGATCAGGGCTAGCCCAAATCTAACTTTGATTTATTTACAAGATTGTCATTGAAAAATTACTCAATACTAGCCAAACTCTAGTTATATAAGTCAATTTTTTTCTTTTTTCCTCTTGTCTCCTTCCTCAACACATCCAAGAAGAAGAAGAGCAAGAAGAACGAGAAGAACAACAAGAAGAAGAACAATAACAAGAACAATAACAAGAATGTGTGATGGATTTTCTTCTAATCTTCTTCTTCTTCTCCACCATTTTCGTCCCCACCATCTCCATCAAAACCCTAGTTTCCTTCTCATTTCCAATTTCGATGGCACCCAAGACTCCTCACAAGTAATGTACAAACCCTAATATTGGTGGGTGAACAAACAATATACAAACCCTTTGGTTGGTGAACACGACATTCATTGTGAAGCAGCCTCGATTAACTCCCCGGCCAACAAAACCCTAAAATATATTTTTGCAGTCCTCGACAGCAAGTCCATTTAAGACTGCCCAAATTTCTGGCAGTCCTGGTAGTGGATAGGACTGCCAAAAATTTGGCAGTCCTGACCGTCCAAAAAATCTATTTTAGGTATAAACCTATTTTAGAGATAAGCCTCTCAATTTTAAATCTATTTTAGAGTCTCTCAATTATCTACTCGATTTTAAAAAAAATTCTATCAATTTTAAATCTATCTTATAGATAACTAATTTTGGAGTCCTATAAGTCTATTAATTAAAATCTATTTTAAAAAACTCAAAATTTATCTATCTATTTAAAATCGATCTATTTAAAATATATTTAGAAAACTCAAAATTTTAAATCTATTTCAGAACTGCCACAACTTAGTTTTTGATCAGGGCTCTCTCTCTCTTATTTGGAAATTTTTTGACCGGGACTGCCACAACTTTTGATGTTCTTGTGTTGGTTGCCAATACCTTATTTACTAACCATATCTAATTTATTCGTATTTCATGTAGGAATTGCTTGCTTTAGATGAGTGTCTTGATGCTTCACGCGAACCACATAAGGTCTTCCAAAAAAAATCCTACTAGGCTGTATCTAGCTACATAGAAAGAGTGGGAAAGGAAATGAACAAGAGGATAGGAGATGAAAGAACTCCATTTCTTTTATTTTGATAATCCTTCAATTGAGATAATTTTCTTCATTTTGTACATATTTTTGCTGTGTTTGATTGGGCTTTTTTTCCATGGAAGATATTTCCATCACAAATTTTCTACCAATTGTAGTGTTTGATAGCTTATATTTTCCATAGAATTATTTTCCAAAAATCTATCATTTTCCATATTTTCATCTAAAATGGTGGAAAATGAAACTTGTCCAACCCATAGGAAAATATCATTTTCCATGGAAAATAGCTATTTATCATGGAAAATAATGACAATCAAACACTCAAATTAAGTTTTCCATAAAATTTTTTTAAAATTCCATGGAATTTTTTCCTAGGAAAATAATTCCATGAAATTAATTTCTTTTCCATATCTTTTCCATCTTGCAATCAAATGCACCCTAAGAAAATCGGACGAACTATTTTCTTGACACGATTATCCTTGCAATATCCCTAGAAGCATTTCATGACCAAATTTTCTTCATAGCCATCTCTTCAGAAAGAAATGATGCTTTCCTGCTACTGTGTTTGATTAGTCTTTTTTTTCATGGAAAATATTTCCATCACAAATTTTCCACCAATTGTAGTGTTTGATAGTTTATATTTTCCATGGAATTATTTTCCAAAAAACTATCATTTTTCATATTTTCTTCTAAAATGGTGGAAAATAAAACTTGTCCAACCGATAGGAAAATATCATTTTCCATGGAAAATAAATATTTTTCGTGGAAAATAATGACAATCAAACATATAAATTAAGTTTTCCGTGGAATTTTTTTAAAATTCCATGAAATTTTTTCATAAAAAAATAATTTTATGGAATTAATTTCTTTTCTACATATTTTCCACCTTGCAATCAAACACAGCCAGTATTGAAGTTCTTTTACATGTTACGCAGCTGTAGAGAACTTCAAATTCCTATCTGCCACTCGGTATCTAAAAACAATCAGAAGGTCCTGATAGGATGCAAAAATAATGGACTTGAAGCTGAAACCGCTTGCATGTAAGTGCTTCCATTCCATACGGAGATAACGTTCTTTTGATAGTCATCTCTGGTGCACCAAAAGGGCAATGGCTAAGAAAATCAGTGGCAGAAAAATTTATCGGTGGCAGAAAAATTTATAAAATTTAGAAAAAATTTGAGTGGCACCCCACTTGATTGGTCTATTTATACAGTGTACCTCACATTGTTTGCATATTGTATAAGTTATCCTACTTTGGACGAAAAATGTCCAAAATTAACAGAAGTAGAGATGAACCCAATTTATGTGACTTAAATACCCCTGACCGTTGCATATTTTTTAAGTGAAGGAAAAATAGATTATTCTATCCCTAAACTACCCCTCCCTTCTTCTCTATACATCACGCACGCAATTTCCTATCCCTAATCCTGAAATCCTCACAACACAACTTCGACCGAGCTACCATGGCCGCCTATTCAGCAGAGATTAGGGTAAGTCTTTCCAGTCTCTCTTCATCTCTCTTCTTTCTCTCGTACATTGTTAGATTGGTTGGAGATTTTCTCATGTAATTTCTATAATGGTTTGTTTAGGAGAAATGTCAAATATGCTCGAAGAACACCCATATTGCAGATGAATGTTACTATTTGAGCTCAGCTTGCAAGATTGCAAACTGTAAGGGAATTCGGTACCTCTCGAAGTCAAATACGAAGGCAAATCCTGGAAGAAAATTTCTGAAGTGCCCCCTCTGCTTGGATTTTCAATGGCTGGATGTTGCATTTACGAAGGCGAGCACGAAAGTTCATCATCAAAAATTCGTAATGAAGGGTGTTTCACGTGTGGTGACTTAGGTCATTGGAAGCAACAATGCACTTGGACGAAAGCCACTTGCCCTAAACCTAATTATGGAGGAAAGAGATGTCATGGTGTCAAAAAGGAGCCACAACTATGGAAGACGATTCTAAAATGTCGAAAATGCAACAACGCATTCCAGTGGTTGAATGAGACTTCTGAACATGATGACAACCGGTCTGAGTCGAAAATTCATGTTCAAATTGTAGTGAACACAACTTTAGAAAAGTTGTGTTAGACATTCGGGAAAGATGGCTATGTAAACCTCAAATTATCTGAAATGAATGCATTCAAATGCAAGAAAGTTTCTTGATTAGTTTCTTGACTTGGCTATGTAAGAAGACTTGGCTTTGCTTGGCTATGTAAGAAAGTTTCTGAATGAATTCCAGATTTAACATTGTATTATGATGTATTCCAGATTTAACAAAATCAGAGAATAATGTATTCCAGATTTGTATTATGATGTATTCCAGATTTGCCTATCATTCTTTATTCCAGATTTGCCTATCATTCTTGTAACAAGTAATGTAACAGATTTGCCTATACAGAGAATGTAACATACAAAGATGTAACAAAAACATACAAAATAGAGAACAAAAACAAATTTGCCAATACAGATTTGTAACATACAAAGAATGTAACAAAATGATGTAACAGATTTGCCTATCATTCTTGATTCCAGATTTGCCTATACATTGTATTCCAGATTTGCCTTACAGAGAATATACATACAAAACAGAGAAGAAACAAGTAGAGAGAACCCCATGTTGCTTCACATTACAGGTAATGTAACAAAAATATACAAAACAGAGAAGAAACAAGTAGAGAACCCTATGTTGCTTCACATTATAGGTAATGTAACAAAAACATACAAAAACAGAGAAGAAACAAATAGAGAGAACCCCATGCTGCTTTACATTACAGGTAATGTAACAAAAACAGATTATGATTAGATAGGATCTTCACATTACAAGTAGAGAGAACCCAATGTTGCTTCACATTCAATCCAGATATACAAAATAGAGAACAAACATTCTTAAACAAGTAGAGAGAACCCCATGTTCCTAAACCAAGTTGTCATTTTTAGTACAAAAAGTAGGGACATTCAAAATGAGATCTCCTCCTAAGAGAAAACCCCAGTATTTTCATATACAAAATGAGAGACTTTTGGACATTCAAACATTAAACTTTAAACTTCAGGATCTCCTGATGTACCCATAGCAGCCTTCCTTGGTCTTGGCCCCCTTGAAACCTTTGGCCTCTTGTAGACAGTGTTCCTTATCCTTGGTTGTTTAGGTGACCTTTGTGGCCTAGGTGCCTTTGGCTTTTTTGTGTTTCGTCCAACTGGTCCTCCTTGGCACCCTCTAGCATTATGATCAGCAGGTAACTTGTACTACTAAAATAAAGCAAATTAGCGACGTCCAGATACGTCGCTAATTAAGAAAAATACGTCGCTAAACGTAATTAGCGACGGCTTTAGCGACAAAAATGAAGGTCACAAAAAAGCTAGTCGTAGATGACAAATTCGTCGTCCTCCGTCGCTGTTTGCGACGTCACCCCAATGTCGCTGGGTCCTCGCAAATTAGCGACGGAGGGCGACGAATTTGAACGTCGCCAAATTAGCGACGTAGTGCGACTACGTAGCGACGTTATTTTTTTTATGTGATGACATGGCATGCCTGCCACGTCAGCAGTTTAGCGACGCACGACGACCAAATTAGCGACTTCAACTCTCTGCCACGTCAGCTACTGAGCGACGGATTGCGACGGATAGCGACGTGACGGCGCTAATTAGCGACGTCTGGATACGTCACTATACGTCGCAGAACGTCGCTATACGTCGTAGATTATGAAATTTTTTAAAAAAATATGTTTGGTATTTTTGTTATGCTGTGTGTCTGTGTTTACACAGACACACATCATCACAAAAATACCAAACATATTTTTAAAAAATTGGGCAGCACCTTTGTATATCAGATCATCGCTTATAATCCATCGTAGGTATATTTGTCATCCCCGTCGCAGATATCACAAACATATATGTCCAAGTAAATATCATACATATCCTCAATGAAAATACCAATAAAGTAAATATCACAAAGTAAATATCCAAAAACATACATGTCCACAATGGAGCGCAAATAAGAATAAAAATCAGTGTACAGAACGGTCAATGGGCTCATAGGGCCAATACATACAAAGATGATAAAAAAAATCTACTGGATCACTGAGGAACCCTGCCGCGCATCTGAGATAGCATGTACTCATATGCTCCTGTGTGAGCTGCACCGTAGGGGCAGTAGGAGGCAGTGCAATGTCTGGAGTCGGCGCCGTCGATGGACCGGGAGGACGTATCTGCTCCAGCTCTCGCAGTCGCTCACCATGCACAGCAAGGGTACTCACCATCCTCTGAGTACTCTCCTCAATCGAAGTTTGTACCTGAGTGAGTGAGGCAGACATGGTCTTCTGCGATCCCTCCAGCTCGATATGTCTACGCTCTATACGCTGCGTAGACTCGGTGAGCGTGTGCAAGCTGGCAGCTATAGCCTGCTGCAGACTCATCATCTCCTGTATACTGCGCTCGACCATATCAAATCGTCTGGTGATCATCGGATCGTCGGATCATCGCTCTACGGTATAATGATCAGAATCTGCTGTTGCAACTCGCAACGCAGCTCGTCGATCTGACGACCAATATCCTGAGCTCGTGATGATGCCTGCGAAGCTGGAGACTGTACATTGACAGAGGGGGCCCCGGGATGACTCTGAAGCCAAATAGGCGCCATAGGATCCCGTATCGTAGTACATATCCTTCTGAAGACCACCAACGACGGTCATCCAGAGGTCGTCCTGCGATGGAGCTGTAGGCGGCTGGGAGAAAGTACCAGCCCCTCCCTCTGCTGGCGCACTAGCAGCAGCAGTCGCCTCCTCTTGTAGTCGAAAAAACTCAGCCTAGAACAATGTTTACTAACATCTAAGTGTTTGCTAAAGTCTATATTGATATCTATTTTCCTGTTTTCTAAATTATAGTAAATTAATATAAAGAATAGAACGTACATATGCCTGCGTCGCCCTCTCGTCAATGAACTCCCCAGGCCTCCGATGGGTGACCAGGAAGACGGTCACCATGTTGGGGTCCTCACCCTTTTTTGTTGGCCCATTGGTCATATGGTCAACCTGATTTTAATAATTGATTAAACTCTGTCTGGATATACAAAGCTAGTCGGGACATCTCGGACTCTTGAACATGATCATGAATGGCTATCCATTGTATTCAAGACCGAAGATCTGTTTGCCTACTCGAGTCTGTAATTCCTTATGCAATGTATTTTCATTTTATTTGAGTCTAGGAATATGTTGTACACCGAGTCGTACTGGCAAATAGGCTACCCTTAAATGAGTTCAAAATGTTTTTAAAATGTTCTCAAAAAGGTTTACAAAAAGGTTTTTAAAAAGGTTTTCAAAAATCACCAAAAAACTTTTTAAAAACCCTAACTAAACCCTGACTAAACCCAGACAGAACTCGGACCGAGTTCGGCCAGAGTTCGGTTGGTGGCCGTTGTGATTTTGAATCCTTGGAACTTGGTCCTCCTGCAGTTACGGATTTGACTGAGATTTGCTCATAGAGTTCTGTCCGAATTCTATCAGAAGTCTGCCTTTGGAATTCCTATAAATAGAGAAAGATTTCGATCATTTCAACTCACTCATTCACTTTCAATCTTCTTTCTATCTAAAGCTTTCAGTCTTCCAAAGAGTTTTCTAGAGCTTTCAATTTCAGATCCCAAGCCAATTACAATCCTCTAGTCAATTTGCCAGTGCGGTACGATCTAGAAGTTTCTGAGAGATTGTAATCAGAAGGCTTGATTGAAGAATACCTCTTCACATTTGAAGTTGAACGAGTTCTTCGTATCAAAGCTCGCATTGTAGAAGTTGCAAGGACTTCGTAAGAAAACTTGCAGTTTTTCTAATAGTGGATTCAACTGGTAGCAAGAGTTCTACCGACTGGATTAGTCCTCAACAGAGGGAAACCAGTATACATCGCTGTCTTTGCGTTTGCTCTCTTAACTCTGTCTTTACTTTATTTCAGTTATGATTAATATTCTGTGATTGTGCTACTAACATTTTTAATTAGCATTTTTTGCTGCCAACTCTATTCACCCCCCTCTAGAGTATTACGCTTTACTATTTCGTTCCTACAATTGGTATCAGAGGGTGTTACAGGTAAAGCAAAGGTAACAGTGTAATTATTTATTCATTTTAATTAACTGTTATATAGATCACAGCACAATACATGGCAACTGTGAAATTCACAAGTAAAGGCCAGGCCACAAATAGACCCCCACTGTTTGATGGTACGAACTATATATTGGAAAACACGGATGAGTTTCTTCTTAAAATCACTTGACTTTGATTTATGGTCCATTGTTCTTGATGGCTATCAAAAGCCACCTCGTATAAATGTTGATGGAGTTTTAGTTGAAAAACCCCATAGCAGATATACAGAGGAAGAAAAGAAAAGGGCCAGTCTTGACGCACGTGCCATTAATGCTCTTTTTTGTGCTTTAGACAGAACTAAATTTAACAGGGTGTCTATCTGTACAACGGCTAATGAAGTATGGAAGCTACTTGAAGTCACACATGAAGGTACGACTCAAGTCAAAGAATCTAAAGTCAGCAGACTTACTCAAGAGTACGAGGCGTTCAAGATGAAGCCTAACGAAACAGTTACACAAATGTTCGAGAGATTCTTGGATATTGTAAGTCTTTTGTCCTCTTTAGGCAAATATTACAGTAATCATAAAAAGATTCGCAAACTCCTGCGAGCTCTCACCAAGAACTGGATTCCGAAGGCCACTGCAATCATTGAAGGGAACGATCTCACAACTATGTCCCTCGAAGTACTCATGGGTAAATTACTCACTCATGAACTGGAGCTACAAGATTTTGAAGAGCCTGCACCAAAGGAGAAGACGATCGCTTTAAGGCTCAGCACAGAAAAGCTGCTGAAGGTGATTCAGCAGCAGTGGATCTGACGCTGAAGATCAAGCACTCCTAGCAAGGAAGTTCAAAAGATTCATGAGACATGAGAAGAGAGTCAAAAAGAACAACAGCAACAACTGGTATCAAGAAGATGCTGTCTGCATGGTTGCAAGAAGAAGGGACACATAAAGAAGGATTGTCCCACAAACTCATCATCAAGCAAGAAGAGCAACATGTATGAAAAAGGGAACCTGAAGAGATCAACATCTAGGAGATATGCCAATACCAGCATATGGCATGAAAGTGAAGCCAGCGACTCAGAAGACGAACAATCAGAAGACGCTACAAACGTATGCTTTATGGCATCCGATCAGGTACCTACTGAACCTGTAGTTGATACTTATGATGACTTCACCTTTGAGCAATTAGGAGATGCCTTCAGTGACCTGATGACTGATTACAGGAAACTGCGTAGCAAGTATCAGACCTCTAAGAAGGTACTCAAAGAGTACAAAGGTGAAATAGGTAGACTTACCGACCTACTAGCTGAGGTTAGAAATAATGTTAGTGAGTCTGGTGAGCTTTCTTCAACAAAGCTCTTATTACACGAGACTACCAAGTCATCTGAAGAGAAAGACAAAATTATTGACCAACTCAAGGAAGAACTTTCTATAGAGAAAAAAGTCTTCGATGTGCACAAATCAAATGGAAACACTCACTTCTGATTATACTAAGTTGTATGACACTTCCAAAAGATTGGAAATTAGGTTAGGAAAACAGCCTGAGCCTGCTGCTTCCTTCCCTAACACGTGTCACTTACCGAAAAATCGGAATATTCCCAAGCCAAACACTGTCAGACCTAACCCTATCAAACCTTTACCCCAAAAGGTTAAGCCCAAACAAGATTATAGGCATGCTTTCTTCTATACTAGAAAACCTAAACCTACCAACCATGCACACCACTCGGCTTTCAACACTCGACATGCAAAATGTCATTATTGTGGCCTCATTGGTCATATTTCATCTGCATGTAGAATCAGAAAGCTTCTTGATTTTATTTATGCTTGGATACCAAAGCTAACATTCAGGACCCTACAAGAAATGGGTACCAAAAGTTTCATCTGCAAACTGTTTTGTAGGTGGAACACCCTTCATATGCTAGAAGCAAATAGATCCTCGACAGTGGTTGCTCACGGCATATGACCGGTGA
Source organism: Iris pallida (assembly GCA_029216955.1). Lineage (NCBI taxonomy): Eukaryota > Viridiplantae > Streptophyta > Magnoliopsida > Asparagales > Iridaceae > Iris > Iris pallida. The sequence continues at coordinate 4,800,989 of JANAVB010038616.1, read as the reverse complement.
CGCTACCTTATTTGCAACACTGTCGAAGAAAAAGAAGGAAGGCTATGTCTCCTTCGGTAATAACTTGAAAGGGTATATTATTGGTATCGGTGATGTTGGTAAGTCTCCCTATCCTGTGATTAAGGATGTCTGTCTGGTTACCGAGTTGAAACATAATCTACTCAGCATAAGTCATCTAGCTGATCATGGTTATGGCATCAACTTTGGCAAAGAAATGTACTATAGTTGATAGCTCAACTGGTAGTACTATCTTTGAAGGTATCAGGGAAGACAATATATATTTTCTATTTGTTAGAAGAAACTAACATTTCAGGTAGATGCTTAATGGCCAAGAGTGATGAGAGTCATCTGTGGCATATGAGACTCGGTCACGCTAATATGGATACGATCTCAAGATTATCCACAAAGAAGCTAGTACGCGGTTTACCGGACATTACATTCAAAAGGATTCGGTATGCAGCCAATGTGAAATGAACAAAGCTACCAGATCCACATTCAAGTAGTAAACGCAGTATGTACTACTAGACCTCTACAATTGCTTCATATGGACTTATTTGGTCCTAGCAGAGTTGCTAGCCTCGGAGGTAAACTTTATGCTTTTGTAATTGTAGATGATTTCTCTAGATACACGTGGGTATATTTCTTGACACGCAAGAATGATGTATTATCCGAATTTGTCGCCTTTTGCAAGAAAGTACAGAATGAAAAGGTTACATGATCACTCGTATAAGACGCGATCATGGAGGCAAATTCGAGAATGCTGATTTTGAGCAATTTTGTGACACACACGGTTTCATACACGAGTTCTCATGTCCTAGGACTCCACAACAAAATGGAGTTGTGGAACGTAAGAACAGAACTCTAACCAAAATAGCCAGAGTGATGTTAAACCAGTTTAGTCTACCCAAATATTTCTGGGCTGAAGCTGTCAATACAGCTTGCTTTGTACTCAATAGAGTTCTAATTCGACCCAAATCGAAGAAGACTCCATTTGAGTTATGGTTTGATAGAATTCCATCAGTTTCATACTTTAGAATATTTGGTTATAAATGTTTTATTCTTAATACAAAAGACAATTTGGGAAAATTTGATGAAAATGCCGATAAAGGTATATTTTTAGGTTATGCGGCCAAAGCAAAGGATACAGAGTCTTCAACAAACGAACCATGATCATCGAAGAGTCAATCAACGTCACTTTTGATGAACTAAATCAGATGACGATGACAATGACGAAGATCCAACTGTACTAAGTTCAACATCGGCTGATCCTCAACCAAGCTCTGCACTAGCTGAACCTCCTAGAGAAGATCCAGGAACCAGCTACCTTCAGAATCTACCGAAAAGGTTAAAATTTACAGCTGATCATCCAAAAGATTTGGTAATTGGTAATATTACCAAAGGAGTAAGTACTCGTACATCCAGTAGAGATTGTTTCTAGTGTTGCATTTATTTACAGCTAGAACCCAAAACTATTGATGAAGCATGTAGTGATAGTTTTTGGATAGATGCTATGCAAGAGAATTAAACCAATTTGAACGGAATCAAGTTTGAGAACTTGTTCCCAGTCCTATTGATCATCCGGTCATTGGCACCCGTTGGGTATTCCGAAATAAACTAAATAAGAATGGTTTAGTGACTCGTAATAAGGCTCGACTCGTAGCTCAAGGATACAATCAAGAAGAAGGTATCGACTACGATGAGACTTATGCCCCAGTTGCGAGATTAGAATCCATTCGCATGTTATGTATTTGCATGTTTTCATGATTTCAAACTATTTCAAATGGATGTCAAGAGCTTTTTTAAATGGTTTTATAAAAGAAGAAGTTTTTGTAGCACAACCTCCAGGTTTCACGGATTTCAAAAACCCTGATCATGTTTTCAAGTTGAAGAAAGCCTTATACGGTTTAAAACAAGCCCCTCGTGCTTGGTATGATCGTCTAAGCTCTTTTCTACTTGACAACGGTTTTTTAAAAGGCAAGGTTGATACTACACTGTTATTAAGTCTTTTAATGGCAAACTTCTTTTAATTCAAATCTATGTTGATGATATTATATTGGATCTACTGAATCTCTGTGTCAAGAATTTTCTAAGTATATGCAGAATGAGTTTGAGATGAGCATAATGGAGAGCTGAAATTCTTTCTCGGATTACAAATCAAACAAACTGATAATGGGACATTTATAAATCAAGCCAAGTACACAAAAGACCTGCTAAAGAAGTTTGATCTGGACAATGTCAAACCTATTGGCACTGTAATGACAACTTCAACAAAGCTTGATTCAGATGAACAAGGCAAGCCAGTCGACACACGTAAGTATCGAGGTATGATTGGTAGTTTACTTTATTTAACTGCTAGTCATCCAGATATAATATTTAGTGTTTGCCTGTGTACACGTTTTCAAGCTAACCCAAAGGAATCACATCTGTCCGCAGTTAAGCGTATCTTTCGATACCTTAAGGGCACTTCTTCTGTTGGCTTGTGGTATCCCAAAACTAAGTCCTTTGACCTTATTGGTTATTCGGATGCAGATTTTGCTGGATGCAAAGTTGATAGAAAAAGTACCAGTGGCACATGTATTTCTTAGGCAAGGCTTTAGTCTCATGGTTTAGTAAAAAGCAAAATTCTGTAGCCCTATCAACAACAGAGGCTGAGTACATCGCCGCAGGACGTTGTTGTGCTCAGATTTTGTGGATGAAACAAATCCTAGAAGACTATGATTTATTTTACACATATTCCCATTTTCTGTGATAACACGAGCACTTAATTTGACTAAGAATCCAGTATGTCACTCGCGTACAAACATATCGAGATTCGACATCCTTTCTTAGAGATCATCATCAAAATGGAGATATAAACCTTGTGTACATAGATACTGAAAATCAACTAGCTGACATCTTCACTAAACCTCTAGCGGAAGATCGTTTCAATTATTTACGTCAAAATTAGGAATTTTGGACGTCAATAATATTAATTAATTTTGTTTTATAATTATATATCATTACGCAAAAACTGTGTTAGAGACAAGCCAATAAAGAGTCTGTCTGTCACCACAACTACGGTTGAAGCGAAGCGGTACTTAAGAGTTCCGCGGTGAACCTCCGCCAGCTAGGACAGTACTCCTACAGCTAATTGAAACAGTCGCTGTGTAACGACATTTAATCTATAAAATATATTAATTATGTTAATTGAAGTTGAAATGACTAATCTTTGAATTAAATATTTGAAATGAGACAATGAAAAAGAATGGCAAAAATCAACTATAAAGAACCCTAGGCGAATTCGGCCAGAACTCTGACCGAATTCGGCCCGAGTTCGGTTGAGGGTGTCAGGTTATATATACAGAACCCGAGAAGCCCTTCTTCTTCATTGCTTCCAAAATACATCACAACAGCAGCAGCAGCCGCGAAGGAGCCCCGAACCCTAGCTTTTTACCACCCTCATTCTTCCAATTCAAGTGGTGAAATCAATCCAAATTTGGATTCGTGCGGAGTTCGTCGTTCTCTTCGACATACTTTGATTTCGGGAGGTATAACTCCATCTTTGTCCACTTTTCAATTAGTGCATTTTTAAATTCAATTTGCACAAATGGCACCCAAATTCAATCCTTCAAAGAGGAAGAAGACGAACCCTAGTGAGGAAGGGTCATCTTCGCATCCGCATACGGATTCTCTCTTCTCGCTGGTCCAAACGAGCGACGGTGCGTTCGGCGGGTTTTTCTTTCAAATCCTAGACCAAGCCCTACTGTGGTATGGAGACTTCTCCATGAGATCCATATGCACAGGCGCTCCAGTCAAATGGATTGTATTTCCTGATCATCGTCATTTCTTTGAGGCATTAGGGTTACATCTTTTTGTTAAAATCTGCTTCCCTATAGCAACTAATGCCATTAGATTATTTTATTGCAATCTCATATTAAACACTTTTGATGTGAGCACTCGTGTTGGAGGTATTGATATCAATTTCAATGATAACCTCTTAGCGGAGATCCTTGGTATCCCTAACGAAGGTGAACCGCTAGTTGACATCACTGAATTTGATTTTCCCGAAGGCACGACACTCGCCAGTTTCAAAGCGGAACTCTGTGCACCTGATAGAGTACGTTCTGGAAAGTTCAAGGCTAACAACCTGAACTTGTTTAACTATGAATTGCATCGCATCATCTATTCCACTATCCTTCCAAAATCTACTTCAAAGGATGATGTTACTTCTCTTGAGCTGTCCGCCATGTACCACATTCTTAAGGGAATTCTATTTTCTTCCCCTAAGACCATGATTCAGATGATGGGTCGTTGTCGTGCAAGAGAGAAACCTCTCTTACGCGATGATTCTCCCACGCATCTTTCAGCGCTTCGATATCGATCTGTCGACTTGTACTCAGGACCCTGAGCCCAAGTTTCTTCAGTTATCTCGTCGTAGCATGACTGCTTCAGCTCCACCTCCTGCTCCTCCTACTGCACCTCCTCCACCACCTCATCAGTATGCCATGACATTTGAGGGCATACATCAGCATTTCTGCTTTGTACGTCTCGATGACGGACATGGCTCACGAGCGTGAGTTCCGCAACGTCACCCGTTATCAGGTGCTTGCAAATTCCTTAGCTGATCTTCGTTTCGCCCAGACTGGTCATTCAGCCGGTTCCATCCCTAGAGATCTAGCTTTCTCTGGTTACCGCTGTGAGGATGAGGCTGTTCATGCCTACTTCCAGCCCGGTAACGCCTATGATTGGTACCGTCCTGATCGTGCTCCATCTCGTGATTATGTTGGTGAGTTCTATGCTGGTGCCCCTCCTCATCCTTCTGGCGCTGGTACCTCTGGAACTGGTCCTTCAGGACATGCTGGTCGAGCTGATGATGATGAGGAGATGTGACTATATGATTTTGAGTGATATTTTATTGTGCACTTGGAAATGCTCCGACATTCCAAGTTATTATCAGTACTTTTTGATTATTATTAGCACTTTCTAGTTTGCTTCAGTACTCTTTTATTTTTCATGGACATGTTTATTATGCCTCAGTTTATGGCATTCCAGTTTATTTCAGCACTATGTTTCAGTTTCAGTTTATGATAGCACTATTTCTTATATTGCTTCATTCTTTATAACTGCCTGTGAAATTACATGCCTGTGATGATTTTTTTTTACGACAATACATGCTTGTGATTTTATTTCTGCCTTATTTCTTTTATAGTGTTTCTCACTATTTGTTACTTATGCATTGATTGCGGGGGAGCCTTCTCTTTTGTAATTATTTTGCTAAGTGACAAAGGGGGAGAAAAATTAAAGATCTAATATTTTTTTTGAGATAATACAGGATATGAACAATTCTACTTTTTGATATTTTGAACAAGCTTAATGTTATATCATTCATAGTTTGTCAATTATCAAAATGGGAGAGATTGTTGGCCCATTGGTCATATGGTCAACCTGATTTTAATAATTGATTAAACTCTGTCTGGATATACAAAGCTAGTCGAGACATCTCGGACTCTTGAACATGATCAAGAATGGCTATCCACTGTATTCAAGACTGAAAATCTGTTTGCCTATTCGAGTCTGTAATTTCTTATGCAATGTATTTTCATTTTATTTGAGTCTAGAAATATGTTGTACACCGAGTCGTACTGGCAAATAGGCTACCCTTAAATGAGTTCAAAATGTTTTTAAAATATCCTCTCAAAAAGGTTTACAAAAAGGTTTTCAAAAAGGTTTTCAAAAATCACCAAAAAGCTTTTTAAAAACCCTAACTAAACCCTGACTAAACCCTGACAGAACTCGGACCGAGTTCGGCCAGAGTTCGGCCAGAGTTCGGTTGGTGGCCGTTGTGATTTGAATCCTTGGAACTTGGTCCTCCTGCAGTTGCGGATTTGACCGAGATTTGCTCATAGAGTTCTGTCCGAATTCTGCCCAAATTCTGTCAGAAGTCTGCCTTTAGAATTCCTATAAATAGAGAAGGATTTCGATCATTTCAACTCACTCATTCACTTTCAATCTCTCTCTTTCTAAAGCTTTCAGTCTTCCAAAGAGTTTTCTAGAGCTTTCAATTTCAGATCCCAAGCCAATTACAATCCTCTAGTCAATTTGCCAGTGTGGTACGGTCTAGAATTTTCTGAGAGATTGTAATCAGAAGGCTTGATTGAAGAATACCTCTTCACATTTGAAGTGGACGAGTTCTTCGTATCAAAGCTCGCGTTGTAGAAGTTGCAAGGACTTCGTAAGAAAACTTACAGTTTTTCCAATAGTGGATTCAACTGGTAGCAAGAGTTCTACCGACTGGATTAGTTCTCAACAGAGGAAACCAGTATACATCGCTGTCTTTGCGTTTGCTCTCTTAACTCTGTCTTTACTTTATTTCAGTTGTGATTAATATTCTGTGATTGTGCTACTAACATTTTTAATTAGCATTTTTCCGCTGCCAACTCTATTCACCCCCCCTCTAGAGTATTACGCTTTACTATTTCGTTCCTACATTTTTTACCTGTTAAAATATATTATCTATTATTAGTATTAAACATTCTATCCAACTATATATAAAATGATGTCCGTCATAGGAAACGTACCAGACGACGAAAATGCTCCGTCATCGGAATGGAGCCACCACACCACTTACTGGCGCTCGACCGCGCCACCTTGGTCTTGTCAGACCGCTCCTGGTACCTGGTCTCGTCGAATCTAGCCTTCATCGCAGTCCACTGCTCTGGCGTGATCCAACCATGGATCGGCTTTTCGGAGCGATCACGAGACTTCTGGTCGTGGATCGCATCACGGATGAGCTTGCCTGCGACGGCAGAAAATTGGACCTCGATCTTCGTCGTCCGGTATGGTGGATAGAAATAGGTCCTCTACAAGAAGTAAAATAGAAAAGTTATATATACACAAATGATTATTAAAATTTAAAAATAAATAAATTTTTTACCTTGAAGTGGGCCAACCAAAAGGCCTTCCTATCTGCGGGAGCATCTGAGTAGTTAATCCAAGGCCCACCATAGTTATGTCTCAGAAAAATCGCCAGTTGTCTCTGTACTGCAGGAGGCCGATATCTATACAGTAATAAATTTCATGAATATATATGTAATATAATCATTTGAGAAATATATATTAACTAATTAACTTACTTCGTAGGCCCGTCCGTCCAAATCTCCATACGCGTCTCGTCCGGGGGACCGCATGGAGGGTCGCTCTCACCTCCTGCCTGGGCAAGATCAGTCTGATCGTCGTCCTCCATATGCTCGGCGTCGGCTCTCCCCATGGAGCCTTCGGCAGGAGGAATGCTGGACGCGGGAGGATGCTGGACGAGGGATCAGGAATGCTGGACGACGAGGGAGGAGTCACCAACCTGCTGGAACTGCCCTGTCCCGGTAATGGACCTGGAACAGAACGGTACATTGGCGTACTCGGAGATGAGGATGAGGGTACGAAATCTGCATCCCCAGCCCGAGGCAGACGGCCTGCCTAATATAATATCCTCCGCGTCGTCCTCCTGGTCTAGTCATACCTGATAATAACATATGACAATAAACAAATATACATATTTATATGATAGACATCATAGATTTTTGAAAAATATCATAGTCACAGATAAAAGTGTCACTAAAGTATCACAGATTTTATGATAAAAGTGTCACTAAAGTGTCAAATATGATGATAAAACAAACGTACATATTTAATCCTCTTCTGAAAATTCATCTAGTTCGTTTAGCTCATCATCTTCTTCTTCTTCTTCCTCCTCTACATCTTCACTTTCATCGGCATCTTCCTCTTCAGATAATTTTACTTCTTCTACACAATTAGATGTGTAATGAGGAACTTCCGTCGTATCCACTTCTATAATATTTGTTACAAGGTAGTTCATCCTCTTGATAAGCTATATCGTCAGCCTCAAAGGTATTTCTAGCTTTGGTCTTGCATACTGCCCACCAGTCCGACCTTGTTGTTTCCCGTTTAGGATAACTTATGAAGTACACGAGCTGAGCCTGACTTGATAGGATAAATGGTTCATAGGCTTGATATCGACGCCGGTAGTTTATATCCACAAGACCGTGCTTGTCTACTTTCCAACCTTGACCTTCAATCGGATCGAACCAATCACACCTGAATAACATAATCTTAGCAGGCTCTATTCCATAACTATATGTCAGCTCCATAATCTCCCGTAGGATGCCATAGAAATCGTTGCCCGCATCAACATCTTTGTAGTTCGAAGATCTGATACACAAACAGCTATTTTTGGTGGAATCGAGATCCACAAGTTGTCTCTGATAGGGCAAGTTGTTGACATGAACCTAACCCATTAACACAGTAGCTTGGCCATATTTTTACAGCATAAATTGGTCCCTTGGCTAGCGTTCTAATAGACTCATTCTCAAGTCTTGCGTATGGACGATCAACCTAAATACTACGAAAAAATAAATTAAGCTCATTCTCAAGTGCATATACAGAAAGGTAATTACAGAGTTCTCAAGTCTTACATATGCACCCAACCATGATGGAAAATAACACCTTATTTCTTGTTCTAGTTCTTCTTCTGTTATGTGTAGCCTACCTGACCTCACATCATCATTAATATGCTGAAAGCAACATCGTTCAATTATATAATAGTATAATAATCAACACTATTAAAATAATGTAGACGTATTAATTACTTACCCCTCTAGCTTCTTTACTTCATCATCGTCGCAGTTGAGTAATACATACACCTGAGCAGCCCTTAGCTCATCATCGTTCAGATATCTCTTCTTCATTTTACCCGATGGCTTTCCTGGAGCATTGAATACCTTCAGTATTGTATCATTACATTCATGATCTCCGTCGTCGTTTCTGGAAGCTCTCGTTCTATTAGTTGTAACTGAGGCTTGAAATATATCGAACAAAAGTTTGTAATCTCCTCGAGAACATAGGCTTCACAAATAGAACCCTCGACCCGTGCCTTATTTTTCACCTTTCTTTTTAGGTGATTCAAATGTCGCTCGAATGGGTACATCCATCGATATTCGACGGGTCCACCAACACGTGCCTCATAGGATAGATGAATCGGCAAATGCTCCATAGAGTCGAAGAATCCAGGAGGAAACACCCTCTCTAGCTTGTACAGTGTTACCACAATGTTATTCTCTTGCTTTTTTAGACGATCAACGAGCAATTTCTTAGAACAAAGATCCCTGAAGAATATGCTAAGCTCCTTCAATAGATCCCAAACTGCCTGCGGTAAGAATTTCCGAAATACAATCGAAATTAACCTCTCCATGAATACGTGACAATCATGGCTCTTCATACCCGTCAATTTATTTTCCTTCGGATCGACACATCTTCTCAGATTTGACACATATTCGTCTAAAATTTTTAGGCCCTGGATCCACCGACAAAGTCTCACTTTATCCTCCTTGTCCAGTAAGAAAATTGACTTCGGCAGGAACTGTTTTCCATTCTCCTCTATCAAATGCAACGCAGGGCATTTGCATATTTCTTCTAATTCCAACCTGGCCTTGGGATTGTCTTTCGTTTTTCCCTTTACGTCTATCAGTATTAATTATGTTATCAAACACATTATTCTCAATATGCATGACATCAAGATTATGTCTGATCAGATTGGTACTCCAATATGGCAGATCCCAGAATATCCTCTTTGTCCAGTTATGATCTCTACCAAATCCATCGCACTTGTACCCAGTTGTAGGATCTTCGATAGCACTTGAAAAATCTCTAACCTCCTCCCATATCGTGGCTCCGTACCACTTTGGCGGTGGATCACCCTTCTCTACAACGCCGGCACGGAATGCATTCCTTTCCTTCTGAACGATGATCTTTGGCAGAAATTATCGATGACAATCAAAGAATACGATTTTCCTCCGTATTTTAAACGAAAAGTCTTAGTACGGTCCATGCAATACGGACATGAGAGACGACCATGAGTGCTCCATCCAGATAACATTCCATAGGCCGGAAAGTCGTTGATGGTCCACATAAGAATTGCCTTCATCTGAAAATTCTGCTTCCTGGAAACATCGTACGTGTTAGCGCCTACTTTCCATAACTGATTCTACTCATCTATCAAAGGCTATAAGTACACATCAATGTTTCTCTTAGGATTGTTCGGACTAGGAATTATAACGGTTAGAAACATGTACTGAGTCTTCACGCACATCCAAGGCGGTAGGTTATACGGAGTGACAATTACAGGCCAGCACGAATACTGGGATCCCGAAAGACCAAAAGGAGTAAAATCGTCAGAAGATAGCCACAATCTGACATTACGCGGATCTGAAGCAAAATCAGGATACACTCGATCAAAGTGCTTCCACGCTTCTCCATCGGATGGGTGATCCAACACTCCTTCAATCTGTTCTCGCATGTGCCAACTCATATTTTCGGCCGTCTCTTTCACCATAAATAATCTTTGCAACCGCGGCGTTAAAGGCAAGTAGTGCATTGAATCGGTCGGTCTTCTTGCACCGGTAGACCTTCATGTACTAGTTGTCTTATAGCGATCAGCACCACAAAATCTGTACACATCTGCGTCCTTATCGTCTTTGTAGTACAGCATGCACCTATTCCGACAAGAATCAATTTTTTTGTATCCCATCCAGAGCGATCTCACCATCCTCTTAGACCGATAGAAGTCTTTAGGTAACTTAGCACCCGTCGGCAAGATCGCTATAATCAACTCCAACACTCGGTTGTAGCATTCTTACGACATGTTAAAATCTGACTTAATGCTCAACAGTCTTGTAACCACCTCCAATGGTTAATGATCCTCACAACAAGGATACAATGGAGTCCTTGCATTCTCCAGCAACTCCATAAACTTTGCAGCATCGACATTCGGTGCCTCCTCAGCTGCATCATGAACGAAACTAGGCCCCGCAGCGTCGAAAACCATGTTCACGCACCCGTCGTCGTATGTATGATTATCTGAAACAAAATTAGGTCCCGTATGCATATACGGCTCAACATAAGGCTCCGGCTCTAATGCTAAAGACACAAGTTCTTCGTGTGCGGTCCACTGATAGTAATTAGGCGTGAAACCCCCTCGAGTACAAATAATATGTCACTTCCACTTCTGGATAATATTTCACGTTATGACATTTCACACACGGACACTTAATTTTGGTGCCATCCATGTACTGAGGGAACGCCTTAGCAAACTGTAGGAACTGCTCTACTCCCACTATGTATTCATCCCGCACACCACACATATCATCAGGACGACGATTATACATCCATGAACGATTCCGCAAGTAGTAATTCATATCCATTTGGAAATAATTCTGCAAAGATGGACACACATTATCCAATATAGGCATAATTCGTATATTATGTCTTATTATGGGACACACATTAGTAGCGAACATTTACTAATAACCATGCTATATCGTACATAAGTTCTTGTGCATCCAACGTGTACACATACGCTATCGATTCTTACTGATGCCAATCTCATTCAGACACACTAGATTCGTTTCGATATCGCCAGGGTCAAGTTGAAAATTATCTTAAGATCAATTTTCAAGACTTGAATATAATGTCACCTACAACAGATATCTAAGACCCCATGACAAAGTCAAAGACCCCATGAATATAATGTCACCTACAACCGTTATCTCATTCAGACACACTAGATTCGTTTCGATATCGCCAGACCACATATATAATATCATCTACAACCGATATCTAAGACCCCATGACAAAGTCAAAGACACTATTGACAAGACTTGAATATAATATCAACTAATTACAACCACAACTAGTACTAAATAAGTCTCCTAGTATGATATAGAGGTAAATAAATAGTATACTAGATTGACTGACACTCGACTGAACACCCTCTGGACACATACTCAAGCCTATACTACACACTCACACACCACTCTACTATACTCACATAGACACACATAATTGTTAGCTTATTTTATATATATATATATATATATATATATATATATATATATATACCTTAATATTACACACTCTCAAACACTACACAAACCTATAGCTAATGCATACACACTAATATCTATATCCCCATATACATTTAGTATCACATACTAATCAGTTACTCTCAACTCTACACACACACACACACACACACACACACACACACACACACACACACATATGTGTAGCTATATTTACCTTATAACTTAGTATCTTGAGATACCCAATTCTTACCTACACTTGGCAATTACAATAATTCTTTTCTAATACTAGCTAATGATCTAACAATGTACTCCATTCCCGATCGGGTTTAAATTTTTATCCCCATCCCCGTCCCCGTTTAACAATGTACTCCACGTCCCCGTCCCCGCAACCTGCCCATTAACACTTTTGGGAGTGAATTTTTTGTCCCCGTCCCTGTTAATAATTTTTTTCTTTATAGTATAAACTATTTCATTCCAATTTTTTTACAAGACAATGTTGTTAAAATATTGATTTAATAAAAATTATATCTAGTACCAGATAGATCATGAACTCATATAAATGTGTTGCACATATAAGTATAAGTAATCGGGGTCGGGGATTTACCGGGGCGGGGAGTACAATACCCATATCCGGTACCGAATATAATAGGAGATTTTGTTTAATCCCTATTCCCGTCCCTATCCCCGTTTCTATATCCCAAATCCGTCCCCATCGGGGAAAAAAGTCGGGTCCTCGTCGGGTTCGGGGGAAGTTGCCATCCCTACTCAAACACACACAATAGCTGTGTGTGTGTCCGTGTTTGTTTGTGTGTGTCCGTGTGTGTGTGTGTGTGTGTCCATGTGTGTGTGTGTGTCTCTGTGTGTGTGTGTGTGTGTGTGTGTGTGTGTGTGTGTGTGTGTGTGTGTGTGTGTGTGTGTGTGTTCGTGGGAGAGGAGGAGAAGGAGTTAGGTTAGGGTTTACTGGAAAGGAGGAGTAGCTCGGATTGGGGGAGGAGGAGCTCGAGGTGTAGTGCCCCGTCCCACTCAGTCAATCGGAGGAATCGAAATACCGACGGCGTTCGAACTTGGCCTTGCAACGGCTTGATCAGAGACATCGCTCGGTCGAGACGACCGCTCGCTCAGGTGGGGTAGTTTCGGTGAACTTGCCTCATCTTAGCCTTCACATAATAAATCACATGTTTTCAACTTGCACAAGTAGGCTTGATAATAAAAGAGACGAATCCACATAGCTAAGGAAATAATCCCGACAGGTCGAAATGAGTTAGAATATGGAAAGGTCCAACGGTCGGTTTAGAGTTGGTGCACGACGTGCTTTGAAAATGATACTCGATCCTTCGTCCCGTGGCTTGGGAGAAGGAAAGTTGGTATTCGCCGCAAAGCTAAGAGTTAGCCAAATTCATAGGCGTCGCCCGTACAAATACTTCATAAAGCATGCACGATCTCATCGCCCAAGGCGTAGCATAGCCTCTGCTCGCCCGACGGGTTAAGTTATATTGTACGGCTTGCAGCATAAGTCTAGACACCCCAAATAACTTGGTTGTTCAAGTCGATCGCGTGCACGGCACGTTCCTATGACGCAAGGCTTGATGCAGCCTTTACTCGTCAAGTTGTTGCAAAAATAAGTTAGACAAGTTACGTTAAGCTATCAGGAGTAGTAGCAAGCACAAACCTACGAGTTCTACGGCTGGGTGTATCTATATAGTCTTACAGTCTCAAGGCCCGTCATATAGAGTATGACTTGGACGGTGGTGTCGCATAGGCTTAAGGCACGATGCACGGACTTAGTGTTTAAGGCACGAGCCACGGTTGATTCAAAAGTGAGTTTAGAAAAAGGGCTATCAAATGGTCATTTTGAGTCGAATAAAATGATATAGTAACATGGAAATAATGCTCGCGACTATAGGTCGTCGAGGCGATTTCAGAAGAAGGAAGAATGCTCGCGACTATAGGTCGTCGAGGCAGTCTCAGATTTGAGAAGTATTAAACTTGGTCCTGAAAGACATGGTAACACTAGAGATAGCATGACTGTGTGAGACGTCAGTTTGTGTCGAGTCTTGCATGGTCATGGATAACTTGTCGACAAGGTGGGTCGTTTCCCCGCACGGTAACCCGACGGCCACGGGACCGTTGCAATCGTCGATTGGAAACGAGTAATTAGCTGTACTGGGCACGGGTTAGGCGGTGACTTGCAGCGGGGCTAGCTACCTTGCGCTGAAAGGGGCACCCGTCTAACAAAAGCTAGAGGAGTCTACGATGGCTCTGGGAGTCAGTGACCAAATCATATAGATGAGTCGGCATGGCGGCAATCCGTGTGTGTGCCTTTGGATTGAGTTGTGTTGTTGAATGTGTGTGCAGTTAGAATACCAATGTTTGGGCTTAAGAATGGCTACAACATAGGCGACGTGCTTCGGCATGAGATGTGGCGTCGAGTCTTGAGTTGTCGGCATATAAGTACATAAGTTAGTTGAGTTGTTTGAGCTTAAGTCGGGAAACCGTCGCAAGGCAAAGTTGGTTGAGTGACACTAACATTCATAAGTCTTGATTGGGTCAGTTGGTGATCAAAGTAGCAAGGGCCGCGAGGCGGCGATATAGATTAGTCACCCTGAGTTGCGAGGCACGGCACGATGGATTCCTAGCACGAGAAAATGGAGCCTCATCGCGTAGTTGCGTCTCTGATTAAGTGTCGTAAGGCAAACACGACTTGATAGGGTAACGTCGATGTTGCAAGCACGGGATGGTCTTGAAACACGAAATAGGCCAAGGCGTCTGTCCTAAAACTGATCCTAAGGCAAGAGTAGAAAGATAATTGATAAGAAAGGACTATGTTGCACAAAGTAAATTAACGTGTCAGTTTTGTATGGGTGGGCGAGGAGCTCATTCCACCAGTACAGTTGAGTACTGACACCCACATAGTTTATATGTGCAGGCGCAGGTAGAAGCTCGTGGCGCGGAGCTCGCTTGAATGTGTCGAGGCACGGAGTTCCTTGGCGATTCGAAGTGTGCGGCCGCATGGATTAAAGACTTATACGGGACATAATGTATGGACGTCGCCTTCCGAAGCATCCGCTGGCTCAAGACTTGTATTGAGAGATGAGAGAGAGCAGAGTGAACTTGTAATGTGAGATGAGTGAGCTTGAGAGACTTGTAATCTTAGCCTTGTGCCCTATTGTAACCGTTGTTTTCAATATCAATAAAAGAGTGTTTTGCAATAACTTGTATTTTGTTCTAAATTCCGCTGCTATTATTCAATGTCTCTGCTTGGGACTTCTGTGTGACGACCCCGTCGCAACCGCTGAAATTGGCCGTTATGGAACCTGCCTTGCACGAGCGCAATCTAGGCTCGTGCTGTATCACGCCTTAGCGAGGACGATCGCTCCTACGGGAGCGGGGCGTGACACGAGGAGGAGGAGCTCGACGGGGGGGAGGTAGGGGTCACTGGGGGGAAGGTAGTCACCGGAGGGGAGAGAGGGAGTCGTCGGGGGGGGGGGGGGGGAGTCGCCGGGGGGGGGGAGGGGGGAGTCGCCGAGAGCTTGAGGGAAAATTATGAAATTTTCGAGTGAGGGGGAAAAAGGAAACAGTACTGTGCCCTAAGTAAAAAAGTTAGCGACGTCAACAGTCGACGTTGCTAAACGTCGTAACCATTTTAATATATGGCGACATATTTTAATAATATGTCGCTGAACGTCGCTATTCCGCGACGTAATTTATCTACTGTCGCTGAACGTCGCTATTCAGCGACGTTTTGCGATGTCTATAGAAGGGAGTCGCTATATTACATATTTAGCGATGATATTTTATTCCATCGCTAAACAACGTCGCTAATATAGCATATTTTAGTAGTGTTGTACCTTCCACAAATCCTCTGCTTTTTGGCAACTTTTGGCATCTCATCAGCCTCCAACCTCCTTGCCCCCTTGGTCTTTCTGGTTGTCTGTGTCTACCAGGTGGACCAACCTCATATGCTGGCTGAAAGAGGACACAGAGTATAGGTATTAGACAGTGTAGAGTAGGGACTTGTGAGTATAGCCAGTGAACTAGTGAAGTAGTGAGTATAACACAAGTATAGCTAGGGACTTGTAAGTATGTACTTGATCCCACATGCTTTGTTCTGGTAAAGGTATAATCTTTCCAACATAAGCCTTCTTGTAGGTACTGGCATGATAGTAGGGACTTGTGAAGCTATACCAAGACAAATATTATTAGTACAGTAAAAAAAGATAGAAAAAATATACAAAATAGCTACAGCAAGGTGACTTGTGAACATATACTCACATTTGCCATGTGGGTCTGCTAGGTAACAAGGCAGCTACAGCATGAACACATGGGATTCCTGTTATATCCCATACACACCAGTCACATGTTCTTGCATTAATATCTACAGCCCATCTGTTCTCAATTGAGAACACACTAGTGACACAAAATAGCCCCTCATCAGCTCCATTCACAAGATATCTATTCACTTGCTTTGTCCTTTGCTCAATGACCTTCTTAGCTCTTGGAGTCAAGTCAAAGTCATCCCACACTTTTGAAGTCATTTTCTATCATAACCCCCAAACAACTTCTCCTTCACCCTTAGCAATGCCTTGTGAGCATTCCAATATGAGACATTCACAGTGCACTTGGACCACATCTGCTTCTGTACATCCTTTGCCTTCCATGAAGTGTGGTGTGCCTTGATATCATCTTCCAACACTTCAGCTATGAATTTGCTATTAGCCATTCTGTTCTGTAGATTTGAGGTGTGCCTACAAGTGTGCTCCTCATTCAACTGCCTTATAGTACAGGTTATTTTGTCAGAACTTGAAATTCTCACCCTACATATCCATAGGCATGCTTCATCTTGACACCCCCCCAGATTCTAGTGCCATCATTCTTCACAAACTTAATCTTAAATCTGTTCTTTAGGGCACAGGATCTCAAATACTTTCTGTACTCCTCAGGATTTGTCTATTGATGCCATAGGACTAGGCTACTTACCACTGGAGCTGTGTATTGCTCCTCACCCATCTCACCCTCACTGTATAGATCATCATTATCTTAACCAACTTCTTCACCCCCTTCAGAAGGAGATGACTCACAGCTATGATAGTCATCTGTAGGGTCAATTTCATCAATTGGGAGCTTCTTCTTCTCAGCATACTGCCTCTGAAATTTTGTCTCTTCCCTCCACACTTCTTGGTTGTTCTCTGGAAGGACAACATACTCCCCCCAATAGTCATCTGCATCCTTTGTTGCATAGCCATCTTCTTCATTCTCTGGTACATAAGATTCATCACAATTTGTATCATCATCTTCAACTATTGGTTCATCTCCATACAACTGTGTCTCAGCTTGTGTATCACACTGGGTCTTAGGATGTGAACCAAGTTTCTCATCTCCATATGACTGTCTCAGCTTGTGTATCAAACTGGATCTTAGGATGTGACCCAAGTTCCTCATCTCCATACGACTGTGTCTTAGCTTGTGTATCAAACTGGATCTTAGGATGTGACCCATGTTCCTTATCTCCACAAAACTGTGACCCAGAATGGGTCCTAGGTTTGTGTGCTACTCTCTTCAAATTCTTCTTAGATGGTGTGCCTTGCTTACTAGGAAGATTTTTCTCTTCTAAATATAAGTGTAGCTCTCCTTCTTGGTCAGGCAATTGCTTATTGAACATGTCCAACAAACCAGCATCAGATAACCGCTCAACTGTTTCCCCATCTTTCATCTGATCAACCCAATAGTACCTATATCTGGCCTCCACATAGTTACTCTGGACTACATAAGGAATATCCAGCAGGAAGATCAAGTCTGGGTCTACTTCATGCACAACTGAAGTACCATGTATATGGAACCTAACCATGTACTTTCTGTAACAAATGGTAGTCAATTTGAATCGTAACAATTCCTAACAGAAGAACAAATTAATCCTTTCAACATGTACCACGTACCATGCACAAATAATTTTCAGTTAACTAATTTCAACATACAGACAACATATGATTCCCTAAACCCTAAATCCTAATTTCAGCACACAAACAACATATGATTCCCAGTTAATTTCAAACAATGTTACCCTAAAATCTAAACGAAAATAGCATACAATATCTAAACCCTAAAATTGAAATGAATACCCTGTTTGGCTTGCCATGGAAGCTCCTTCTTCCTTCGATTTGGAGATTTCTGAGCAAAATTAAACGAAATCAAATTAAACTTTCATACAAACCAAAAATAATTGATCAAAAAAATGTTTTGTGGACTGTTACCTATATGTTTCCAACAGAAAACTTCACGAATCAGGCTAGACGAGAGGGAGAGGGGGAAGTACACGAGATGAGAAAGAGAAATCTTGATCGAGAGGAGAAGTAGAACCAAAATAACAGAGGAATGGGGAAGAGAGAGTGTTTTGGTGCTTTTTCACATAAGAGGGATATTTTCGTAAGAAATTCTCCTCTCATAAGGGAACAACAACGGTCAGGGGTATTTAAGTCACATAAATTGGGTTCATCTCTACTCCTGTTAGTTTTGGACGTTTTCCGTCCAAAGTAGGATAACTTATACAATATACAAACAATGTGGGGTGCACCGCATAAATAGACCAATCAAGTAGGGTGCCACTCAAAAATTTTCAAAAATTTATTAGTGGCTAATTCTACTCTTCGATCTCTGGTACATAAAAAGGGCACTCAATAAGATCTCTATTGATATGCATTTGTAGTTTTATAGCCATTTACTATTGTCAATAGTTTTATAGTCATTTGTAGACTTGATTGATTCCTTGGTTGCCAACAAAAATCTATATGGTTATTAGTTTTATAGTCATTTGTAGACTAGAATTATTCCTTGGTTGTCCAACAAAAATCTATATAGTTATTAGTTTTATAGTCATTTGTACACTAGACTGATTCCTTGGTTGCCCAACAAAAATCTATATAGTTATTAGTTTTATAGTCATTTATACACTAGACTGATTCCTTGGTTTCCCAACAAAATCTATATAGCCAATAGTTTTATAGTCATTTGTAGACTAGATTGATTCCTTGTATAAGAAAATAAGTGGTGAATGCTTTCTTGTTTATTCTTCAGCCTAAGGCTAGTTTAAATAGAGGAAATACAATCAATGTCTTTCCTTGAATCAAGGAGAACTTTATTACAATCAATGTCCATCCTTGAATCAAGGAGAACTTTATGGAGAAAAAAAACTAACAGGAAATCTTCTCTAATAATAACAAAATCTTCTCTAATAATGTAATAATAACTAATAAGTAATAACAAGAGGAGAGAGAATCAAGGGATTCTCCAACACCCCCTCTCAAGTTGGTGCATAGATATCTTTCATGTCCAACTTGTTTATCAAATGCTCAAAGACGGGTCTTGCTAAGCTTTTTGTTAAGATGTCCGCAGTTTGCTGACTAGAGGGCACAAATGGTAGATATATGATTTTAGCTTCTCATTTTTCTTTTATGGAGTGACGATCAATCTCAATATGTTTGGTTCTATCATGCTGAACTAGGTTGTGGGCTATGCTTATGGCAGCTTTATTGTTAGAATATAACTTCAATTGAAGCTCAATTTCATCTTAAGTTCCTTCAAGACTCTTTGAATCCATAGTCCTTCACAAATACCCTGGGCCATAGCTCTAAACTCGACTTCTGCACTGCTTCTTGCTACAACTCCTTATTTTTTGCTTCGCCATGTCACAAGATTATCCCATACATAGGTACAATATCTAGAGATTGATCTTCTGTCTGTGATTGAACCTGCCCAATCTGCATCAGTGAAGATAGACACATTTCTTTCAGTAGTCTTCTTAAAAAATAAATCCTTTTCGGGATTGGCTTTCAAGTATCTCAGTATTCTATATACTGACTCAAGATGTTCCTCATAAGGAGAATGCATAAACTGACTCACTACACTGACTGAGAAAGCGATGTCAGGTCTAGTGCGAGACAAGTAAATTAGCTTATCCACCAACCTCTGGTATCTTCCAGTGTCAACAGAAACATTTACTTCTCTCCAAAGTTTTACATTAGAATCCACGAGAGTGTCGGCTGGTCGACAGCTACTCATTCATGTTTCTTGCAATAGATCGACAATGTATTTTTGCTGTGAAACCACAATTTATTTCTTCGATCGAGCAACCTCCATACCATGAAAGTATCTCAAGGACCCTAAGTCCTTGATTTCAAAGTCTGTAGCAAGTTTCTCTTTTACTCTTCTCATTTCAAATGTATTAT
This sequence comes from Iris pallida, assembly GCA_029216955.1. Classification (NCBI taxonomy): domain Eukaryota; kingdom Viridiplantae; phylum Streptophyta; class Magnoliopsida; order Asparagales; family Iridaceae; genus Iris; species Iris pallida. The sequence continues at coordinate 4,780,858 of JANAVB010038616.1, read as the reverse complement.
ATCCATTGAGGGCAATATCATCTACATAAACAATCAAGGCAGCAAATTTTTCATATGAGGAGAATTTGGTGAATAAAGTGTGATCAGCTTGTCCTTGAGTGTACCCTTAGTTCTTTATAGACTGAGTAAATCTTTCAAACCAAGCTCTCGGAGATTGCTTTAATTAAGCCATAAAGATGTAGGAACCCTAGAGGGGGGGTGAATAGGGTCAAGCTAACTAATCAAGTACTTAGCACAAGCTAATAGGCAATTTAAAAATATAAGTGCAAGAGAAGAAGCAAACACAATACCGACACCCGATGTATCCTGGTATCCTCCTAAGAGGCAGTCCAGTCCCGGAACTCTCTCCGGTTTTAATCCACTATTTGAGCAAATAGTTACACACGAGTTTGGATCCGAAGAACTCGCCAACTTCTTACACAAGAGCTTTAATCCGAAGGGCTCTCCGACTTCAACCGAGAGTTTGGATACGAAGACTCCCCAACTTCAACCGAGAGTTTGGATACGAAGACTCTCCAACTTCAACCTTTCACAATAGGTTTTGATCTCCTTATACAATAGGATGAAGATCTCACTTTTCAACTCAATAACTCTAACACAATTTGTGAATGGCAAATGAAGGCTTTGTAGAGTTGTATGTGGATAAGCTTTGGTGGTTTGGAAATTTTTAGGCTCAAAGCATCAACCTTGAATGAAGGGGTTCAAGGCTATTTATAACCAAAGTATTGAAAAGAGCTCAAGGCAACTTTTCAGTCCACGAACCGGCATACCGCCGGTATGATCCGGCATACCGGTCTGGGATTACAACGGCTATAAATATAGCCGTTGGGATCATTAATGGCTGGAAATCCGACTGTCACGCCCCAGAACCAGAATACTGGAGAGCGGGGGCGGACACAGCCAGCTACGTATATTGAAATAGAATACATCTCAACTATACGGTCACGGCTGTCTAGATATGGGGGTTTACTACAAGCCAGCAGTCTCTTAAGGTCAAGCCTATTGTCTCAATCTCAAGCAATTAACAGAGTTGCAAGATGTTAGAGCATCAAATATATATATATAAGGCGTCCCAAATATTACATATTGGATGATCATGAAGCTAGTCGTACAAAATGATAGGACTAGCAAGAGTTCAGTCGTACATGATCAACCCTAGGATTTGTTAATCATGTTTACAGCCCGTAGACAGACAGTAAGTAAATGTGCATCGAGCTAACAGGTGCTCGTCGGCTAAACGCCTCAAAAGAATAAATTTACATATAAGTGGGTGAAACAAAAAGGGAAAACCCACTCGTAGCCCGGGTTCCGTCTAGTGTTCACCATTGGGCTGGAAGCTTGGTAGATCCTCGGGAGCTGCTCCGAAATCTGGCCACACAAAACCAGCTGGGTCAAACCCCAGAAAGAGCAAGTGCCACAAGGAGGCCACAAATAAGAACAAAAGCCAACATATCAGAACATAAAGAATAAAAGGAAAGTACAAGTAATGAAAGTACACAGAGTGATAAACGACTAGGGACGTGGAACCATTCCGGGAGCCAGGTTACAATCCTTAAACCAAACAAGGACCGGGATTGTACCCCTTCGCCTGAATAGCTCACTGTCTCTACCCATTTATCGTTAGAGATAAGTAAAACAATCATGATCAAGAGTTCCAGGTAGAGGGGCTAGACAAGACTCTAGACAGGGCTGGACACCATTCATTCGCAATCGGCCAAGCAAGTACTACGGCTTACTACTTTAACTAACTAGGGTTATCACAAGCCTAGTTACTAACAAGATGCAAGTGAGAAACTCCCAGTCCCAAGCCCTGCAGACCATCCAGTTATCCTTCCGCGGGTTGAGAGTTATAGGTGGGTACATTGCTCGGGAGACAGATGTACCCTTAGGTGACTTAGAGGGTGCAACACATGACAGTGTGCTGGAAATGTGCTCTACTCGTCGGCAAGCTACAAGTCCATTAAAGCGCCCAGATAACGAGATTGCCTGTGACTGGGAATTCTCCATGTTCTAGTTTGATCTAATCATTAGCCTATTCCAATTTAGCGCGAGTCCCTGGCCGTGGTACCCAGGAAGTCACGTCCTAGACATGATGCAAGACAAGACAAGTGGATTGTACAAGCAAGCAAGCAGGAACACCCACGGTGTCAAGGCAGGTCAAGTTAAGTTATCAAGTCAAGTCAAGTCAGGAGTGCGCCGCCACGGCCACTATCAAGTTATCAAGATAATTCATGTCAGGGTACTTGTCAGGAGTGCGCCACGACGGGCCACTATCATGTCAGGTCGGGTCATGTCAGGAGTGCACCACTACGGGTCGCTGTCATGTTATGCTAGTTCATTGTCATACCAGGCCATATACAATAGTTATTCCAAATATACAAGCAAAATCAAGTTCATGACAAAAGGCGTAAGGATATAAAATGGGCGTAAAATACCTGATACAATACCAATATATATAGGATCATAAAAGAGCCAAGACCAAGAAATAACAAATTCATCATAAACAAGTAGGTAGCACAAGGGGGTCAAAGGTTGGGCTACGCAGGGTATAGACTGCGCATACAAGGCTGCGCAAGAGTTGTCTTGCGCAAGGGTTTCATTGCGCAAGGGTTACATTGCGCAAGGTGAGCAGTACGCAAGCAATACGCAATGCACAGTACGCAAGCCACTACGCAATGCACAGTACGCAGGCCAGCATACGCAGGGGCTACGCAAGTCACTACGCAAGCAATACGCAATGCATACTACGCAATGCACAGTACGCAGGCCAGCATACGCAGGGTGCAATACGCAGGGTGCAATACGCAGGGTGCAATACGCCGGGTGCAATACGCAGGGTGCAATACGCAGGGTGCAATACGCAGGGTGCAATACGCAGGGTGCAATACGCAGGGTGCAATACGCAGAAGATCCTAAGCAAGGGTTCTACGCAAGCAACACTACGCAGGAGCTCTACGCAGAGGCCGTACGCGGGAGCCGCGTGGCCAACAAGAGGGAAAGGCTATGTTCTTCTCCTACCTCTGTCCGAGAGGAAGAACACCCAACCCAAAACTTTAATTCTTCATAACTTAGCCAAATCAAAACCAAATCGAGATTTTCAAAGCTCTAATTTGAGTAAAATTGAATTCTCTTCCATATGGAAGCATCAAAAACCCATAAAATCCAACTAAAATAGATCAAAACCATGTAAATCCGAAAATAGTTAAAACCTAGATCTAGAACAATGGAGACTCCAAATCACAAAATTCCAAGTTCTAATGTTGTTCTCCATGTCCAAATCTAGCTAATGAACAAATAAAAGTGGTGCTTATTTAATGGCAAGATGCACTTGCCTATGGGTGTTGGTGGAGGAAGAAGAAGAAGAAGAAATTAATGGAGAAATTATGGAGGAGAGAGAAAGTAGGTGGGTTATAATGAGGGTGTTGTGGTGTAATGGAGGTGGTGTGTAGGCTATGGTGTTCCATCATGACAAACCAAACCAAACCAATCTCCAAAATAAAACCAAGCCATGGTCTAAAACCCAATTACAAGAATTCAAAAATCCGCAAGTCGAGAATAATAAAATACGTGCCAAAATCCAAATACGAGCATAATACGAAATACGGAAAATGAGGGTGACACCGACCGTTGGAATTTCAACGTTACTGAATCGGTATGCCGTCGGTATGATCCGGTATACCGTCGGTATGCCAATTTTGTGGACAGAAACTTTCTGTGAACAAAATCGGTATACCGCCGGTATGCACCGGTATACCGTCGGTATGCCGGTTTTCAGCCAAAAATGATCCTGGGCTTATTTCTGCCCTAGCTTTCGATTTTGCCATCCATTTCTTGTGTTTACAATTATTCCTAAGACTCATTACAGACTCCAGATAAACTTAGGCAGGTGTAGGCTTCTTCAGAGTCTTGAAATGATGATGGCATGGCTTGGCTTCTTCCTTTGATAGGTGCTGGCTTTTTCCCTTGGCGGCAGCTGTCCAAAGATATCCAGTTTGCGAAAACTGAATACCTTTCGGGGGCTTCGCCCCCGAACCCCCGACGAGGGGCACTGCCCCCTCGACCCCCGTCCGCTGACCGGGCAGCGGAACCCCCGGTGCGTGGCTCCAGAGATGTCGTCGGGTGGTTCAGAAAAATCTTGTGGGATCCATCGTCTTTGGCCCACCATGATTTCTTCATTGCATATGTCCACATTAATCTTGCTTATTGCTTTTCTGCATGTACATGTTAGACGAACAAAGCAATACACATAGTAGCAAGTATGATAAGTTAAAAGCACATTAGGACTATGCGAAGTTTAAGTATCAATGCTATAGTGATAGCATAAATATTAGTAATATCATAATGATTAAACTTAATCGAATGACCACAATCAAAAACATAGTTTTGATTTTGGCAACCCGATTAAATTTAAGATAGATAAGCTCATATCACTAATATGTAAACCAATAGGCACATATCACCAAAGGTATAAGTATAAGTAGAAATGCTATAGCGATAGTATGAAGATTTGTGATAATGAAATGCTAAACTTAACATATTAACCATATTCAAAAACATGATACAATCATTGGGCTAACAAAAGAGACTTCTTCAACATGCATACATTTGATCCAAATTTGTCTTCAAAGCCAGGAGGACTATCCATGTATACTTCTTCTTCTAGATCACCATTGAGGAAGACATTTTTAACATCCAACTGATGTAGAGGCCAATCCAGGTTAGCCGTAAGAGATAAAAGTATTCTAACAATGCTCAATTTTGCAATAGAAGCAAATGTCTCTGAGTAATCTATGCCATAGGTTTGTGTGAAACCCCTAGCCACTAAGCGAGCCTTATACCTTTCAATTGACCCATCTGAATTATACTTCACAGTAAACACCCACTTACAGCCGACGGTCTTCTTACCAACTGGTAGCGTCATGACTTTCTAAGTTTTGTTCTTTTCAAGAGCTTTCATCTCCTCAAATACAGCTTTTCTCTACTTCGGAACTTCTAGAGCATCCTGTACATTCTTTGAAATTTTTACACTAGACAATTGGGAGATGAAGGCATAAAAAGATGAAGACAAGTTTGAATATGATATAAAATCGGACATAGGATATTTAGGACAAGATCTAACAGATTTTCTAACAGCTATGAGATCATCTATATCAGGATACCTGATACGACTCTCAGAGATAGAGATAGACTTACCTTTTCTTTTCTTAGGAGGTTGATTATTCTCCGGTTCAGATTCATGGCAGTATTGAGATGTGGACACATCCCCTTCTTTATGGTTCTTTCTCACAAACACCTTTCCTTTCCAAGTCTTGTTTCCTACTTCGAACATGTTCTCTTTAGATGATAATTCATTTTGTGGCATTTCAATTAGTTCATCATTATTATCATCTTCAAGATTCTCATTATTTTTTTATGAGAAAGTGTAGGCTCGAATTCATCGAGTTCCTTACTCATAGTAGGAGTATGTTCAGATAATGAATCATGGCTATTATTTTTTCTATGAGAAAGTGTAGGCTTGGATTCATCGAGTTCCTTACTCATAGTAGGAGTAAGTTCAGATAATGAATTATTGTCATTTTCCGTTGGTGCAGAAGTACAAGTCTTAGAATTTTGTAATATAGGCAAGGACAAGTTATTTAAAAAACTTATGTTCTCAAATTTGAAACGAGTAATCCTTTAAGTTTCTCCCCTGAAGATGGGTATCATAAAAAAAAGATTTGTTTTCAAAGAATGTGACATCCATAGTGACAAACATTTTCTTGTTTTTGGATCAAAATATTTTTCTCTTCTAGGTTGGAGAGTACCCTACAAAAACACATTTTATAGCACGTGGTTCGAATTTGCCAATATTCTTATATTCATGAACAAATGTTGTGCAACCAAATTCTTTTAATGTCAAATCAGTTGAAACACGAGTAACTGAAAAACATTCTTTGAAAATATGAATTGGAGTTTGAAAATTGAGAACCTTGGAGGTCATTCTGTTAATTAAATATGCAGCAGTTAAAATTGCTTTACCCCACAAATAATTTGGTATTTTACTTGAGAAGAGTAAATCTCTAGACACCTCCAATAAGTGTCTATTTTTTCTTTCTGCAACTCCATTTTGTTTGGGTGTATTAGGACATGAATTTTGATGCACAATTTCATTTTCAAGAAAAAAAATCATCCAAAATAGTGTAAAGTATTCCCTGCCATTGTCACTTCTAAAGACTTGAATATTTGTTTGAAATTAATTTTGCACCATTTTAAAAAAGTCCTTTATAGCCTAACAAATATTGGATTTTTTCCTTTAACAAGTACACCCAACATACTCTTGAATGGTCATCTATAAATGTCAAACATAACTGTGAATAATAGAAAAATGTTTTGATGGTTTATAAGGTTGTGTTAAAAATAGGAACGATGATATTTTATAAATTCACATGCCTCACATTTAAATAAAGACAAATCTTTGTTACGAAATAACTTAGGAAATAAGTGTTTTAAATAACGAAAACTATGATGACCTAATCGTAGATGCCATAATATAATGTTGTCATCATTATTCGAAGAAAAAAAGACTCAAAGCAGGAACTTATCGGTTTGGAAGGTAGTTGTGATTTAGGTCCAATGTCGAAGTAGTAGAGTCATCCATTCTCCTTAGCACTGCCAATCATCTTTTTCGAGTTCAAATCCTGAAAGACACTGTGAGAACAGAAAAATATAGTTTGACAATTTTTTTCTTGGGCTAATTTACTGACAGACATTAGGCTACAAGATAGATTTGGAACATGAAGGACAACTTTAAGAGTCAACATCGGAGACAACACAACTGAACCTTTACCTGCAATGGCTGAAAAGGAGTCATTTGTGACTTTTATTTTTTGATTTCCTGCACAGGGACTATATGAAGAAAATATAGTAGATTCAGTTATCATGTGATCGGTTGCACCTGAATCTACTATCCAAGTGTGGTTGGAACTGACACTAAGAAGAGCAAATTTACCTTTTTGTGCTATAGGGCAAGAAAGATCAGTTTGAGATTTGAGAAGTTTGAACATTTTGTCTAGTTGTTCCATCGTGAGTGAAAGCTGAGTTGAAGAAGATTGCTGTCCTTGATCTGAATTACTAGCCTGAAATGCATGACCCTTATTACCACCTTTCTTCTTCCAGTTCGAACTTGCCATGGAGCTTCCAACATGTTTCACGCGTATACCATGCGCGTTTGCAGTGATCACACCAAGGTTTGTCCAACTTCTTACTTTCGTTGAAATCGATGTCTCCGAAAGAAATTCTGTCTCCATTATCGCCGCCATCGCCACGGCCAGCACTGCCGCCAGCACCGCGACCAGCGCCTTCACCAGTGCCAGCACCACCACCATCACCACAGCCTGCTCCGTCTTCTGTCGTGGAGGAGGAGGAGTTGTTTGTTGAGCCGGTGAGGGCTATAGTGCCCCGTCCCGCTCAGTCAATCGGAGGAATAGGAACGCCGACGGCGTTCGAACTTAGCCTTGCAACGGCTGCTCAGAGACATCGCTCGGTCGAGACGACCGCTCGCTCAAGTGGGGTAGTTTCGGTGAACTTGCCTCATCTTAGCCTTCACATAATAAATCACATGTTTTCAACTTGCACAAGTAGGCTTGATAATAAAAGAGACGAATCCACATAGATAAGAGAATAATTTTGACAGGTCGAACTGAGTTAGAATATGGAAAGGTCCAACGGTCGGCTTAGAGTTGGTGCACGACGTGCTTTGAAAATGACACTCGATCCTTCGTCCCGTGGCTTGGGAGAAGGAAAGTTGGTTGAGTATGCGAAGTATGAACGTAGCCTAAGTCATAGGTGTCGCCCGCATAAATGCTTCATAAAGCATGCACGGTCCTATCGTCCAAGGCTTGGCATAGCCTTGGCTTGCCCTATGAGTTAAGTTGCGTCGCACGGCTGCTGGCGTAAGTCTAGGCACCCAAATGACTTGGTCGTTCAGAAGTTGAACGCATGTGCGGCACGTTTCCGTAATGCGAGGCTTGATGCAGCCTTTGCTCATCGAGTCGTTGTGCGTTTAAGTCAGACAAGTTATGTTAGGCTATCAGAGTGGTAGCAAGTACGGTCCTACGAGTTCTACGACTGGGTATAACCAAATAGTCTTACGGTCTCAAGGCCCGTCATATAAAGTATGACTTGGGCGATAGCGTCGCGTAGATCGAAAGTCGGTTTGAGGTACGATGCACGGACTTAGTATTTAAGGCATGAACCACGGTTGATTTAATGAGTTTTGGAGAAAGGACTATCGAATAGGCATTGAGTTGAATGAAATGATATGGTAACATGGAAAGAAGGCTCACGACCGTGGGTCGGCGAGGGGTCTCAAGGATATATAGAAAGAATGCTCACGACCGTGGGTCGTCGAGGGGCCTCAAATGATAGAAGGCTTGATATGGGTTTGAAAGAGATGGTAACATTGGAAGAGGAATGACTGTGTGAGACGTCAGTTTGTATCGAGTCTTACATGGTCATTGGACAACTTATCGACAAGGAGGAGTTTCCATGAGAGGCAACCCTGGGCGCCATAGGACCGCGTTGTTCCGGAGGGAAACAGGTATAGCCGTAGCTGGACGAACCGCTCGGGTCATTCGGGAACTTTCAGCGGAGCTAGCTACTTGCGTTGAAACGGTCGCCGAATGGTAAGGCTATAGTCCAGGATAGCTTGTGATGTTAGTGACCAATTCATATAGATGGATCGGCACGAGCGGCAATTCGCGTGTGTGTCTTTGGATTTAGTCTAGTTAAATGTGTATATGATTGGAACACAAGTGTTTGGGCCTAAGAATGGCTACAACATAGACGGCGTGCTTCGGCACGAGATGTGGCGTCGAGTCTTGAGTTGTCGGCATATAAGTTGCATGTGTTGGTTTGAGTTATCTTGAGTTTAAGTCAGGAAACATCGTAAGGCAAAGTTGGTCGAGTGACTCTTAGTTCACATGTCTTGATTGGGTCTGGATGATTTAGTAGCAAAGGGCCGCGAGGCGACGATATGGTTAAGTCTCACCGAGTTGCGAGACACGGCCTCAGCAAGGGTTTTCAAGCGCAGACACACGGAAATGGAGTCTATCGTGTAGTTGCGTCTCTGATTTGGGCCGTAAGACAAATACGACTTAATAGGTTAACGTTGTTGGCACAAGAAGGGTCTAGAAATGAAATATGAGTTAACATTGTTGACGCAAGCACGGGATGGTCTAGCGACACAGAATAGGCCAAGGCGTCGGTCCTAAAACTGATCCTAAGGCAAGAGTAGAAAGACAATTGATAAGAAGGGACTATGTTGCACAAAGTAAATTAAACGTGTCGGTTTTGTATGGGTGGGCGAGGAGCTCATTCCACCAGTACAGTTGAGTACTGACACCCACATAGTTTTCATATGCAGGCATAGGTGGAAACTCGTGGCGCGGAGCTTGCTTGGATGCGTCAAGGTACGGAGTTCCTTGGCGATTCGAAGCGTGCGGCCGCATGGAGTAAAGACTTATACGGGACATAATGTATAGACGTCGCCTTCCGAAGCTTCTGCTGTCTCAAGACTTGTAATTGAGAGATGAGAGAGAGCTGAGTGACTTGTAATGTGAGAAGAGTGAGCTTGAGAGACTTGTAATCTTGGCCTTGCGCCTTTTGTAAAACTTTTTTCCAATATCAATAAAGAGCTCGATTTGAATAACTTGTGTTTTGTTCTAATTTCTGCTGCTATTATTCAATGTCTCTACATGGGACTTCTGTGCGACGACCCCGTCGCAGCCGCTGAAATCGGCCGTTATGGAACCCGCCTTGCACGAGCGCAATCTAGGTTCGTGCGGCATCACGCCTTAGCGAGGATGATCGCTCCTACGGGAGCGGGGCGTGACAAGGGCTTGCTGCCATCTATTGGAATTGGCTATTGAGAGCCTAACCGGGTTAAGGAATTTTTTTTACAAACCCTAGGTTAGGGAACCTGGCTCTGATACCATATTAGAAAATAAGTGGTGGATGATTTCTTGTTTATTCTTCAGCCTCAAGACTGGTTTAAATAGAGAAAATACAATCAATATCCTTCCTTGAATCAAGGAGAACTTTATTACAATCAATGTTCATCCTTGAATCAAGGAGAACTTTATGGAAAGAAAAACTAACAGAAAATCTTCTCTAGTAATAACTAATAACAAGAGGAGAGAGAATCAAGGGATTCTCCAACACCTTGGTAGCTCTATTTCCTTTCGTTCACTTTTATGTTTCCAGGAAACTGCCAAATGCAGGAATCAAAGGTACACATAGTAGGGATATTGGCCAACTTGCTCTATTAGAATCCTTGTAAGTTAATCTACTTTCAAAATCTGAACTCTCTTTGTGGATAGAGCCTTATTCTAAATTATATTAAAGAGTAAATATTGATTCTATTATGTTTTTAATATGCTGAAATTTTGTCATACATGTCATATGTGATGTGAATGATTATCCTATATCACCATGATGTCATATCCTCTGTTATGTCCAGCATATTGCCTGGTATCCAGCTTTTGATATAATGATCCCCCCAACTGGTCTGGTTCCAATATCCAATATATAGAACCTTAGCCTAAATATACTAGGGCACACTTAAATTTTTGTTGTGCCATTGTATCAGTACTGTCTTATTATATTCATGTCCGTGCAACGTAGGTGCTGATCCTCTATGTTGAACCTCGTTGATGTCCTTCCATTGGTCTGGAAGAGGTTGAAAAATGATGAAATAAACTAGTTCTTGCTTTGGCACCTATTTATCCTTGATGTCCTCTTTTCTCTCTTTCTTTATATGTATAAAAAGAAACAATAATAAGAATCTCAGCATAGTTCGGATAATGGATAAACCATAGCACAATTGCTAAAATATTCTTTACCTCCTCTTCCCTCTTATAATGGCAAGGTAGCTTCACTGTTGCCATTTACTAGAAGGGGAGAGTGGCGAATGGGGATCATCTCCCACATTATGTGGATTCAAGGTGAAACTCTGCCTCCAATTCCCTCTCTTTCACACACACACACAATGATAGTGTGGTAGTTCAACTACAGCCATTTGTCGAGTGTGATGGTTCAAATTTCCATCTGAGCACTACCAAAATATGGCAAAATTGCGACGAATTTAGCAACTCCATGAAAGGATGTCGCTAATTTTTGGGAATTTAGCGACGTGGCAACTTGACGTCGCTATTCGTCGCTGGTGGCGACTACTAGCGACGAATAGCGACAGTAATTTATTAAATGGGAATCTGCGTCGCAATATCGTCGCTACACGTCGCTAATTATTTAAATATAGGGACGTTTAGCGATGTCTCCTCATGACGTCGCTGAAGTTTTTACTTAGGGTACGTTGTTTCCTTTTTTTTCCTCACTCGAAAATTTCTAAAATTTCTAAAAAATTTCTCCCCCCCCCCCCCGGCGACTCTACCCCTCGGCGACCCCTCCCCTCCCCCCCCCCCCCCCCGTGAAGCTCCTCCTCCTCAAGCTCCTCCTCCCCCAATCCGAGCTCCTCCTCCTCTTCTTCAGGTAAACCCTAACCTAACTCCTCTCCCCCCTCCTCCTCCTCTCCCACGGACACACACACAAACACGGACACACACACACACAGACACACACACGGACACACACACAGACACACGGACACACACACACATGGACACATACGGACACACGGTTAGGGGTGCAACTTGGACGGGCTAAACCCGAACCCAATCGGATAAACCCGTTAATGGGTTGGGTTAGGGTTGAAGATACTCGTGTTCAGGCTCGGATTTGGGTTAAAATATTTGAACCCGATCAACAATCGGGTTGGGCTAGGGTTTATGTGTCGGGTTACCCGACGAACCCGAAATATTGTGTGTGTGTCTCTTTATATTTGAGAGTGTATATATATATATATATATATATATATATATAGGTGTCTTGATATATGTATATATATGTTTATTGGTTGTGTGTGAGTTTGAGTGAGAATGGAGGGAGTTGTTGTGGTAGGTTGTGGTTGTAGTTGTAGTGTTGTAGTGGTGGTTTGTGGTGGTGTTCATGGTGGTTGAAGGGGGGATTGAGACCAGCATATGCAGCAGCAGCTAGGCTAGCTTATGCAGCAGCAGCTAGGCAGCATAAGCAGCAGCAGCAGCATATGCAGCAGCATATGCAGTAGCAATTGCAGCAGCAATTGCAGTAACAAGCAGCAGCAGTATCATTCATTCGGCCACCCATTCACCATTCATCCATCCATTTATTCATCCATCCATTCATCTATCACATATAGCAGTCCATTCATTTATTCATTCACCCATTCACCATTCATTCATTCATTTACCCATCCATCCATTCATCTATCACATATAGCAGTCCATTCATTTATTCATTCACCCATTCACCATTCATTTATTCATTCACCCATTCACCATTCATTCATTTATTCACCCGTTCACCATTCATTCATCCATTCACCCATTCACCATTCATTCATCCATTCATCCTTTTCATCAAAAACAGTCACTTAACCCCTTTCATGTTGCGTGTGTGTGTTGTTAGTGAGTTAGTGAGTTGAGCGTTTAGTTAAAAGAGTATGTTAGTGGTTAGATAATATGTTAAGGAAAGGTTTGGTAATAGGATGTGGTTTATGTTAGAGAGTGAGGAAATTGTGGAAGATATGTTAGTAAGATTTTTGTTTGCCATTAAAATCTTTGATTAAAATTTCAATTACAAACAGAACAGTGTTACAATGTAGGACTTAGATGTAGTCCTAGGAGTATACTTTTATTTTTATCTGGGTCCTGTGTCGGTGGAGCGAGTGGTAATGCGTTGACTCCGTTGACGATCTGACGACGGTTTTAAGTTCTCTGAATGTCTGGATTGCTCTGGATGCCGGAGCTTGCGGAGGGGGAAGAAGACGTTGAGTGTCTCTTCCGATCTCTTTGAACAGACGTGCGTCTCTGTAACTCTGATGATCTGGTTACTTCTGTCTTTGACGGTGTATGTCTGTATATGTCTCTGTGTGTGTCCCTGGAAGAAGGAAATGATCCTTCTATTTATAAGCAACAGGTTGGACTGCTCATGTACGCACATGTAGGATGCGCTTGTACGTGGGAACGCCACGTGGCTGATGCTGACGGAAGGAGGGCGCATGGATGATGCGCTATGATTTTTGGGTTGAATCCTTCATGCTGTATTTGTGGTTGGCACGTGGCAGTGGAGATGATCTTTCTGTTGCTGAGATCTTGGGTGGTTAGCACCCCTTCATAGGCTGAACTGAGTCAAAGGACACGTGACGTACGTCCATGGCTCAAAGATCTCAAATTTAGTGGAGAAGGATCTGATAAGCTGCACCTGGAATCGGGAGCATGAGGAGATCACAAACCAGTCTGGGCGCATGGCTTTTGAGGCGCATGCAAGTCTTCGGGCGTACGGCTGCGGAGGCACATGCGAGTGGTTGGTCGGCCACGTGGCTTGTAACCGTCAGAGGAGAGTAATGATGATGCTGACGTCCGCGGTGCTTCATTTTCTGCAGAAAGCTGTCGACTGTTCAGTCCTCGGGGGACGTGCTGCCAACTCTGTCACTTTTACATTAATTGCTTGGTGGGTGACGAGCCAAAGTGGGCGCATCGATTTGTATCCCACTAGGCGCATAGGTCCGTGTTCACCAAGACGCATGGATCTGTGCTTTGTTGGGCACATCCATACGGGATGCTTGGTGCTGATGGCGCATCCTTATTGGTCTGTCTGTTGAGTTCTTCGGGTCATTTAATGACTCTTTGACTTGGCTGATTTTGAAGAGGAAAATTCATCATCGTAAATGCAAGTTCATTGCACTAAATTAGGAAAGGTTGCCACTTGGCGCATGGGTTTGATTTGCCCTGGCCTATAAATAGCAACAATTTGAGAGAGTTTTGTTGTCTCTCCCTTGACTTCTCGACAAAGATGAACTTCTTTGCCCGAGTACATTCTGTTGCCAAGACGCCCCAGGGTGAAGATGCATCGAGTCGTCTTCGTATGTACTCGTGAATGTGACTGTTACATCCAAAAGTTGGGATCGCAGGGTCCCGACGCAGGCCAAAGGTGCCTGTTGCATCCAAAGATCGGGACATTAGAGTCCCGTCTTTGTTATGCTGGAAGAGCCGCAGATCAGAATTGCGGTGCTCTCCTCTTCCTTGGGCTTTGGAGAGCTCTTCCTCCTGCTAGAGTGGGGTTGATCGCCCGCTCTTGTTATGCTTAAAACTGCTTCTTTAGCCGAAGCACTTGATCGGATCGAAGGGGAGCACATATGCTGAGACTTCATGATGCACCTAACTGAGACGCTGAAGAGATGCGCTTATCTGAGACGCTGAAGGGACGCGCCTGACTGAGACGCTGAAGAGATGAGCCTGACATGGGGCGCATGGCAGTTTGCTGCGCCTGGCTGTAGTCTTAGGATTTTCATTTTTGTAGAAGTTCTCATTTGTAAAGTCTTTTTTAGACATGTAATAGACTTTTATACTAAATAAAAATCTTCTTTTGATGTCTATACTTTTACTGTCCTTTGTTGTGCCAAGTACTTCGTTTGAGCTCCCCGGCACATGTTTGAGTAGTGTTAAGCGCATAGGAATTCTGGCCTATAGATACGCCTGAAATTCCATGCTTCTATAGTTTTATATTAGAAGTTTTGTATTAGAGTTAGATGTGGGCTAGAGTGAGCGTGACAGGTTGAGGTATCTTGTGATACCAAGATGGTATCACAAGATAATTAGGATTTACCCTATGAAAGGGTAAAGTTCTAAGATACTTCAAGATATGAAATTAGAGTATAAAGATACCATGGCATGGTATCAAGATACGAGGGCATGGTATTAGGATACCATGTTACGGTAGAAAAGTGCCTAGAAACTAAGGTAGGGGCCTGATAGTGAGTTTACCTTGGTAAGGTAATAGGGTAAGTTAAGGTAATTGCCTAGAATCTAAGGTATGAGTCTAAGGTGTTAGGATATGGTTAGAAATTGATTGTCTTGGTTGGTAATGGTTAGGATTAGTGCTCTTAGACTAGTTTTGACCTCGGTTGACCATTTTGACCAAAAGTCAACAAAAGTCAACTGAAAGTCAAACTTAGCCTAAAAGTGACTAGAATTGACCCGAAACCAAACCATAGTTGACCAATTGACTGAAAGTCAACAGTTGATCAACATTACCCGATGGACCCGATCCAACCCGAGTTCAACCCGATCCTCCGGGCTTGGTCTTGGGCTTCATATGTTGAACCCGAGGTCGGGCCGGACTTGGGCTCGGGTTAGGCTTATGATTCATCTGGTTGGGTTCAGGTTGACCTCAAGCCCGACCCAACCCGCCCGAGTTGCACCCCTACACACGGTTACCATATCTCTCTACTATAATATACACTAGGAAGTTCGGACACTGCAATTATCGGTGTTTGTTCCATGTCTATGTCTAGTAAAGGATAATTGCCTAGACTTAGTCAACTTCACCCAGTTTGACTAGTTTGTCCAAGATATTGACTAAGTCAACTCAACTTCACCCAGTTTGACTAGTTACTGTGATGAACATGTGTGTCCATCTTTGCAGAATTATTTCCAAACAGATATGAATTACTACTTCCGGAATCGTTCATAGATGTACAATCGTCGTCCTGATGATATGTGTGGTGTGCGGGATGAATACATAGCAGGAGTAGAACAGTTCCTGTAGTTTGCTAAGGCGTTCCCTCAGTACATGGATGGCACCAAAATTAAGTGTCCGTGTGTGAAATGTCATAACGTAAAATATTATCCAGAAGTGGAAGTGACATATCATTTGTACTCGAAGGATTTCACGCCTAATTACTATCAGTGGACCGCACACGGAGAACTTGTGTCTTTAGCATCAGAGCTGGAGCCTTATGTTGAGTCGTATATGCATGCGGGACCTAATTTTGTTTCAGATAATCATACATACGACGACGGGTGCATGAACATGCTTTTCGACGCTGCGGGGCCTAATTTCGTTCATGATGCAGCTGAGGAGGCACCGAATGTCGATGCTGCAAAGTTCATGGAGTTGCTGGAGAATGCAAGGACTCCATTGTATCCTGGTTGTGATCGTCTAGAAAAGCAAGAAAAGGACATTGCGATAATACTGTGCAAGCTAGAGAGGGTATTTTCTCCTGGATTCTTTGACTCTATGGAGCATTTGTCAATTCATCTATCCTATGAGGCACGTGTTGGTGGACCCGTCGAATATCGATGGATGTACCCGTTCGAGCGATATTTGAATCACCTAAAAAGAAAGGTAAAAAATAAGGCACGGATCGAAGGTTCTATTTGTGAAGCCTATATTCTCGAGGAGATTACAAACTTTTGTTCGATGTATTTCAAGCCTCATGTTACAACTAATAGAACGAGAGCTTCTAGAAACGACGACGAAGATCATGAATGTAATGATACAATACTGAAGGTATTCATTGCTCCAGAAAAGCCATCGGGTAAAATGAAGAAGAGATATCTGAACGATGATGAGCTAAGGGCTGCTCAGGTGTATGTATTACTCAACTGCGACGATGATAAAGTAGAGAAGCTGATGGAGTAAGTAATTAATACGTCTATATTATTTTAATAGTGTTGATTATTATACTATTACATTAATTGAACGATGTTATTTTCAGCATATTTAATGATGATGTGAGGTCAGGTAGGCCACACATAACAGAAGAAGAACTAGAACAAGAAATGAGGTATTATTTTTCATCATGGTTGAGTACATATGTAAGACTTGATAACTCTGTAATTACCTTTCCGTATATGCACTTGAGAATGAGCTTAATTTATTTTTTTTGTGGTATTTAGGTCGATCGTCCATACACAAGACTTGAGAATGAGTCTATTAGAAAGCTAGCCAAGGGACCAATTTATGCTGCAAAAATATGGCCAAGCTACTGTGTAAATGGGTTTAGGTTCAAGTCAACAACTTGCCCGATCAGAGACAACTTTGTGGATCTCGATTCTACCAAAAACAGCTGTTTGTGTATCAGATCTTCGAACTACAAAGATGTTGATGTGGGCAACAATTTTTATGGCGTCCTACGGAAGATTGTGGAGCTGACATATAGTTATGGAATAGAGCCTGCTAAGACTGTGTTATTCAGGTGTGATTGGTTCGATCCGATTGAAGGTCAAGGTTGGAAAGTAGACAAGCACGGTCTTGTGGATATAAACTATCGGCGTCGATATCAAGCCTATGAACCATTTGTCCTATCAAGTCAGGCTCAGCTCGTGTACTTCACAAGTTATCCTAAACGGGGAATAACAAGGTCGGACTGGTGGACAGTATGCAAGACCAAAGCTAGAAATACCTTTGAGGTTGACGATATAGCTTATCAAGAGGATGAACTACCTCTTGTAACAAATATTATAGAAGTGGACACGACGAAAGTTCCTTATTACACATCTAAATGTGTAGAAGAAGTAGAATTATCTGAAGAGGAAGATGCAGATGAAAGTGAAGATGTAGAGGAGGAAGAAGAAGAAGAAGAAAAAGATGAGCTAAACGAACTAGATGAATTTTCAGAAGAGGATTAAATCTTTACGTTTGTTTTATCATCATATTTGACACTTTAGTGACACTTTTGTGACTATGATATTTTTTAAAAATTTATGATGTCTAACATATAAATATGTATATTTGTTTTATTGTCATATGTTATTATCAGGTATGACTAGACCCGAACGACGCGGAGGATATTATGTTAGACAGTCCCGTATGCGTCAGGTTGGGGATGCAGATTCCGTACCCTCATTCTCATCTCCGAGTACGCCAGTGTACCATTCTGTTCCCGGTCCATTACCGGTACAGGGTAGTTCTAGCAGGTTGGCGACTCCTTCCTCGTCGTCCAGCTTTCCTTCCACGTCCAGCATTCCTTCTGCGTCCAGCATTCCTCCCGCGTCCAGCATTCCTCCTGCCGACGGCTCCATGGGGAGAGCCAATGCCGAACATATGGAGGACAGCGATCAGACTAATCCTGGTCAGGCAGGAGGTGAGAGCGACCCTCCATGCGCTCCCCCGGACGAGACGCGTATGGAGATTTAGACGGACGGGCCTACGAAGTAAGTTAATTAGTTAATATATATTTCTCAAATGATTATATGTACATATATATTCATAAAATTTATTATTGTATAGATATCGGCCTCCTGCAGTACAGAGACAGCTGGGGTTATTTCTAAGGCAGAACTATGGTGGGCCTTGGGTTAACTACTCAGATGCTCCCACAGATAGGAAGGCCTTTTGGTTGGCCCACTTCAAGGTAAAAAATTTGTTTATTTTGAAATTTTAATAATCATTTGTGTATATTATCCAACTTTTTCTATTTTACTTCTTGTAGAGGACCTATTTCTATCCACCACACTGGGCGGCGAAGATCGAGGCCCAATTTTCTGCCGTCGCAGGCAAGCTCATCCGTGATGCGATCTACGACCAGAAGTCTCGTGATCGTTCCGGAAAGCCGATCCATGGTTGGATCACGCCAGAGCAGTGGACTGCGATGAAGGCTAGATTCGGCGAGGCCATGTACTAGGAGCGGTCTGACAAGGCCAAGGTGGCGCGGTCGAGCGCCAGTAAGTGGTGTGGTGGCTCCATTCCTATGACAGAGCATTTTTGTCATCTGGTACGTTTTCTATGACGGACATTATTTTATATATTGTTGGATAGAATGTTTAATACTAATAATAGATAATATATTTTAACAGGTAAAAAAGGATGATGACCCCAACATGGTGACCGTCTTCCTGGTCACCCATCGGAGGACAGGAGAGTTCATTGACGAGAGGGCGACGCAGGCATATGTACGTTCTATTCTTTATATTAATTTACTATAATTTAGAAAACATGAAAATAGATATCAATATAGACTTTAGCAAATACTTAGACGTTAGCAAACATTGTTCTAGGCCGAGTTTCTTCGGCTACAAGAGGAGGCGCCTGCTGCTGCTAGTGCGCCAGCAGAGGGAGGGGCTGGTACTTCCTCCCAGCCGCCTACAGCTCCATCGCCGGACGACCTCTGGGTGATTGGTGGTCTTCAGAAGGGTACGTACTACGGTACGGGATCCTACGACGCCTATTTGGCTTCAGAGTCATCACGGGCCCCCTCTGTCAGTGCACAGTCTCCAGCTTCGCAGGCATCATCACGAGCTCAGGATATTGGTCGTCAGATCGACGAGCTGTATCGCGAGTTGCAGTAGCAGATTTTTGATCACCATACCGCAGAGCGACGATCCGACGATCCGATGATCACCGGACGATTTGATGCGGTCGAGCGCAGTATACAGGAGCTGATGAGTCTGCAGCAGGCTACAGCTGCCAGCTTGCACATGCACACCGAGTCTACGGAGCGCACAGAGCGTAGACAGGTCGAGCTGGAGGGATCGCAGAGGACCATGTCTGCCTCACTCACTCAGATACATACTTTGATTGAGGAGAGTTCTCAGAGGATGGTGAGTACCCTTGCTGCGCATGCTGAGCGACTGCGAAAGCTGGAGCAGATACGTCCTCCCGGTCCATCGACGACACCGACTCCAGACGTTGCACTGCCTCATACTGCCCCTATGGTGCACCTCACACAGGAGCAGTATGAGTACATGCTATCTCTGATGCGCAACAGGGGTCCTCAGTGATTTTATTGATTTTTTTATAAGTTGTATGTATTGGCCCTATGGGCAAATTGTTTATTGGTACACTTTTGTTTATAAACTTGGTGGGAGACTTTTTATCATCTCCCATTTTTATTAGACTCTATTGGATGTTTGTGATGATGTGTGTCTGTGAAGTGCAGTATGCAGAATTTGAATATATTTATGTTTGTGATGATATAAAGTGCAGTGTAAAGTGTAAAGTGCAGTGTGCAGGACTTGAATACATTTTTATCATCTCCCATTTCTAGATTAGTGTTTAAACTGTATATAAAGTGCAGTGTGCAGGATTTGAAAACTGTATTTTATTTTTTTTAATTTTTCAGCATATTAGCGACGGTTTGCGACGTTTTGCGACGGATTTGCGACGCGGAAGTACGTCGCAAAGATGTATCTTCACGTCGCTAACTGCGACGGCCCGTCGCTAAACGTCGTTCAACGTGCTGACGTGGCAAACCTTGCCATGTCACTACATGCGACGAATAGACGTCGCTATATACGTCACTAAGTTGGCGACGTACTGCAAATGTCGCCGAACGTCGCTAAGTTTGCGACGTTTTAGCGTCGTAGACTATTCGTCGCAACAGCGACGATTGGCGACGAACTTTTGTTCTGCGACTAGCTTTTCGACGATCTGCTTATTTCGTCGCTAATTACGTCGCTAAATAGATTTAGTGACATATTTTTACTTATTAGCGACGTTTTTGGACGTCGCTAATTTAGCCTATTCTGGTAGTGGAGCCTCTCTCTTGCTTTCATGATGGAAGTAAATATGAACCTTCATGCTTAGGCAACATGTATGTGATTTTAGTTTCTGTATAGATGTTTATGAAAAGGTTAATTTGCAATTAAATACCTTGAATTCCTTCCAGTTTGCAAGTTACTACCTAAATTTATATAATTTACAACTACATTATAGGTTATAGTTGTTAATTATAATATTATAGGGTAGCAAGTTTTTAATTATAATATTTTAGTGCAACAACTTGCAAATTGGGGCAAGTTCATGATATTTAGTTGCAAATTAGCCTTGTGAAGTCAAATCCAGTTTTAATATGTTTTTTGCATTCATAAATAATTGTATTGTGCCGTCTCTTAGTGAGAATCTATATTGTTGAGGCTTGTTCATGTTGACAAATTGATTATTCTTTTCAAAGTTACCTGTGAAAAAGAAAGATAAACGTGTGTACTAGACTATTATTACCTATTTATCTACAGGTAACAGACATTAAGAAGGTGTATAACACTTTGACAGAATCCAGAACTAATTATTCTTGAAAAGAGTTAAAAGTTTGTCGAAATAGTTAAAATTATTTATCTATTATGATTTCGAACATTTCATATGCTTGATTGGAATAGTTTTTGATGTCAAAAATAGAAACCACGAGTCTAATTTTAAGCTAAAATGCTTTGGTTTGAAGTATCCTGATATACTCACCAATTATCAAACATAAACTGCTATTCTTTGAAACTCATGAATGCTGATGCCTGACATGCAGGTTGGCAAGCAATTGAATACTAACAAGATCTCAGTTCTGGGAAATTCCCTATGTATAGATACAACCCAACTGAGCTCACAAAGTCCATGATTTCTGCTCGAGATCAGCATTTTTATAGTATTGTAACTTTGCCTTTTTCCAAACCTCGACATCGCAATTTCAAACACTAGGTCAGCATCAGGAATGCGTGACTTGCAAAATTAGATCAACAAGGAGTAGTTTCAAGTGGAGTGGCTGCAGTGGGAAGTTTTTGAAGGATAGAAACTGAAATTTCTAATGGAAGGAATGTGTTTTACTTGTCAATGAGAGTATGTTTCTACTAAGAACTCAGATCAGAAGTATAGATACATATCAGATAACACTAGTCTACAGGAGACTGTGATTTTATATCCTAAAATTAATAGGGATGGAAAGAATTTTTTTTAAAAAAAAAGAAACTCATGTGACAAAATTATAGACTATCAGGAAGAGGGTCATCAATATATATAAATCAGTGCAATTGAGTTTGTTTCACGTAGCTAATGGTCATGAAGGAAATTTCTTTTTTTTTCCTTCTGTAGTCCTCTTAATTGTAACCCAATTGAGTTTCTTCATATTAACTATGATCCCAAGAACCAAAAAAATAATAATAATAATAACCAAAAGAAGCGCCCACCGTGGGGCTCGAACCCACGACCACAAGGTTAAGAGCTTGCGCTCTACCAACTGAGCTAGACGGGCTCATATGTAATGGTGTAGAGTATTCAATATAGATAGAGGGGAAACATCTCAGTGTAAAATAAAAAATATATTTATTTTACAGTTTCAAGTCTAGAGTCCATAAGGAGATAAAATCAAATTGTCTCAAGTATCAAGATATACACAATCTTTTATATATATACTAGTAATGTGCACGTGTAAATGCATATACAAAAAAAGTGTTAAAAAAATTAAATATAAATTTTATTACAAGAAATTATCAAACATAGGATCTGAACTCAAACAATCAAGAAAAACACCTCCTACCTTAACCACTTGAGTTAGACTGTTTAGGTATAAATATATCATATTAGATAATTAAATACTTAGTTAACTTTTTAAAAAATAATTAGTTGAGTGTTTGGGTAATTATTTTATTATTTATTATTATTTTTTAAATTTATTTAAATGGTCTATGATATTCATACGGCTTAGACAGTTCACTTTTGAGCCGTTTTGAATAGGGGTGAGTATTCGGTTTATTCGGTTCCAACCGAATCGAATAACCGAAAGCCGAATTGGACCGAAACCGAATAAGCAAAACCGAAACCGAACCGAATTGGTCAATAACCAAACCGAACCGAACCGAATTAAATCGGTTCGATTTTCGGTTTATTCAATTTTTGGATTTATTTGTGTTTTTTAGTTTATATATATATATATATATATATATATATATATATATATATATATATATATATATATATATATATATAGGTGTATTATATATATATATATATATATATATATATATATATATATATATATATATATATAATACACCTCTCTCTCTCTCTATATATATATATATATATATATATATATATATATATATATATATATATATATATAGGTGTATTATATATATATATATATATATATATATATATATATATATATATAGGTGTATTATATATATATATATATATATATATATATATATATATATATATATATATATATATATAAACTAAATTTTTGGTTTTCGGTTTTGGACCGAAACCGAAACCCAAAATCGAAACCGAAACCGAATTAAAAAAAATTAGTATTTTCAAAACCGAAATTGAACCGATTTTTTTTAAATCGAATCGAATCTCTTATTCGGTCCGGTTCGGTTCAATTTTCGGTCCAAAATCGAATAATGCTCACCCCTAATTTTGAAGCTGTCTTTATATAGTCGAAGATATGTCCCTTTGTGGACCGAGGAGACAGCAGGAGAGGACCTCGATCTGCTGCGCCTAGCGCTATGCTTCCCTTTTGGTTGTCCCTATTCCACAAGTAGTTTGAGCTTTGTCATGTCTTCTCGTAGAACAATCCTCCTGGTTCGTAGGAACATTGTCCTCTCTTGAGGCTTCTGTTGAGCTTCTCGTAGAAGCCCAACTTTGGCTATGGGTCCACAGTCGACCATGAGAGAGATCTCTTGACGGTCAAGCTCCATAGCCTTGACCAAATACGATACGGCAGATATCGATACGATTTGGCATGTTCCGATTCGATACAGATAATACCGTTACGATTTGGCATGTTCGGATTCGATACCAATCGATACTCGATAGTGACTGATACATATATTGAGAGTCTCTTTTTCGATTATTCTGATAAAAAAAATGAAAATGACCAATCAACAAGGCTGTAAAAGCATAGTAAAGTTGTAAAAGAAGAAAACATATCTATTGCATGTAAACCAATCGGCAAGGAGGGTGACTGCTATTTCATTCAATTTCAAAACTGCTAAAAAATAACACCGAAAATACTTAAAATTGTGTCTAAATATATTAAAAAAAAGAAAGAAAAAAAAGAAAAAAAATAATAAAATATATTTTCTAAAATGTTAATAATTTTTTAATAATTATTTGCTTTCCGATACCAAAAAATACGATACTTCGATCCGGAACCGTCGATACTGCCGACACAGATACTCATAGGAATGGTCCGATACCGATTCTGAAACGACGAACCTTTTACAAACCTGATACAGCAATGGATAGGAGCTGATGTAATCCAGATGAAGCTCTTGACTGAAAATGAATTGTTTATCTGGGCAAATTATTTATTGTTGGGAATGAACCGCGAAAATCGTTCCCCAAACCAGAAAGTCCTGCGAGAGAACCGAGCAAAAGCACACAAACCAAAAACGCCAAACACAATCGCAGACACAAAGATTTTTGACGTGGAAAACCCTTGTGGAAAAAATCATGAGACGATCGGAGTCCAACCCTGAAGAACCTCCACTAATGGAATAAAGAGAATACATCCTCTACAAGCTCCTCCCGATCCAACACGGATCATCACAACTCACTTGAAAGAAGAAATTTTTTGATTGCAGACTCCGAAAAACAAGAGATGCCGAAAAATTATTCGAAACAATCTCTCCTTCACAATAGTCCATAATCCCCTCTCTCTCTCAAAGATTGTAAAGCACTCTTATTTTGAGATGATTTTACAACTAGCATGTATTATGCTTTTATAAGCCCTTGGCAATCCATACATGGAAGGCTGATATATATGGAAACTTCCAATATGGATCAATCATATATTTAATGGAAATTCATTCATAATTGGCTTGCCATAATTGGAAATTCAATTATATGGAAAGCTACTATATGAAGGGTCCAATTATAAATATATGATCAAAATAAATATGGAAATCATATATTTCTTTACCATATATGTTCTAAAATAGGATCCATGCACTCCCCGAACTTCTCCGACACACGGATGACATTCGTCGCTCTCCCGGATATTCTCCACATAGATTGGGACCCCACCCACTCTAACATTTATCTGGGTATTCCCAATTTTCGAGAATAAATTGTTTATGACTTAAACGAACATGGGAATATGTGTCCAACTTAAAGTTTTCCGGAAATTAAACAAAAATTGGCATACCAAATGCCCTCTTATGGTAAAATTAGCTAGCAACCCAAGTGAAATTAGAGTCCTTGATCCTCCATGCTCTATGTGTTTGACCATTCAACCAGTTCTTGATGAATGACACATTGCAGATTTCCAGAGTCAGCAATATTAGCAACAATTTTCACCAGCTAAGATTCCATATGGTAAGTTATTGAAAACGGCTTCAAAATCAAAGGTTCTCACCTAATAGCCTTATCTGGTTGGCATATGCTCATCTTTCAAACTCATGAATTCTGATGCCTGACATATAAAGGTTGGCAAGCAAATGAATACTAACAAGATCTTAAGTTGTGGGAAATTCCCCATGTATAAGAAAACACAACCCAACTGAGCACACAAATTCCATGGCATGATTTCTGCTCGAGACCAGCATCTTTATATATAGTATTGTAACTTAGCCTTTTCCAAACGTTGAAATTGCAATTTCAAACACTATATATATCAGCATCAGGAATGTGTAAATTGCAAAATTAGATAAACGAGAAGTTGTTTCTAAGTCGAGTGGCTGCAATGTGAAGCTTTTGAAGGAAAGAAACAAAAATTTCCACAGGAAGGAATGCTTTTTTACTCGATCAATAACAGATGTTTCTACTACCTATGTATCAGAAGTATTGATACATAAACTATTCATTTTTTTCTCTACAGATTTGTTTTTCATATAAGTCCCTTAAACCTGACGTTTAGTATATATTTTTTGTTTTACTTACAAGTTGTTTTAAATTTTTGTTTGCAGGATCAAATAGACATATAGACAAAAAGCCAATCTTTGGGGAAGACATTCATATCATGAGATATTGTAGACTAATTTTTTGGGAGGACATTCAATTCATGTATTTTTATCTACATTATAGACTAGCTTGAATACAGTACGTTTGTGGAATACAATATTTTTTTTAATTGGTTACTTGAAGTTGTTAAAAATATTACATTATGGATTATTTTATAAAGAGATGTTTGAAGACATTATATTTGATATCATGTTATGTTGTGTTCATGGTAATTTGTTGTTCTTTGTTCTCAAATTCTTTGAATACAAATTTAAATGTTTGTAAGTTATTTTCGAAATAAAGTTTTTAAATTTATGTTGAAAAATATAAGCAAACATATAAATAAATATAAAAATATAAATTAGCTTTTGCGACATCAAAATGTGTAGCAGGAAGTATTTTTTATAATAATAATAAAAATAAAGAACTAGACCTTTGCCGACATGTGTTATGTGGGTGATATCGTGTCGCCAAAAAAAATTTCGGACAAGGCTACATCGACATGTGTGCGACATAGCCAAATATGTCGCAGAAATGCTTTGGCGACAGAAATCTAACTTTGCGCTACATATTGCTTACGTCGTTGAACATGCATTTTCTTGTAATGGCAAGAAAAGATGGAAAAAAAGTAATAATATTTTATAGTACAAATAAGGAATATTTATGGTTTTTTAAACAAAACTTCTCAACATTCCTCGTTAACCCTCCGATTTGGGGTTAAAAAAAAAGACAAAAGAGAGTTAAACAAACCATCACTTAACCCTCTATAACCCTCTCTCCTAAAGTCCACATTCAAACCAAGTATGATTTTTTTTTCTCACTTAACTTTCTCTCACTTAACTCTCTTAACCCTCAATCTAAGCATACCCTAAAAGTCAAAAGTGTCATCCCTATTGGCAACCTCATAGAGAACAAGTCTATTGTGACGTAGAATCAATTTGAATTGGATGTTATATCTCAGTTATAAAAATTAAAGGCTTAATTGCACTTTGATATCCTCAACTATTTCCATTTTTAACTTACTACCTCAACTTTTTTTTTCAAGTTAATGTCCTGAATTTTATTTGGACAATAATGTCCTTGCATAAAATTCAAAACTACCCCCCAAACCCTCTCCCTCCATCCCTGCTCCCCCCTTCGGCCCCAACCCCACCCCCACCCCCCCCCCCCCCCCACCCCCGGTCCCCACTTCGGCCACAACCCCTCCTCGCCCCGCCCCCCTCTGGCCAGCCGCCTCCACCCCACCCCTCCTACGCCTCGCCCGCAGCAACCCCCACCCCGCCCCCCTTCCGGTGCCCCCCTTCAGCCCCCAGCAGCAGCACCCTACCACCCCCCCCCCCCCCCCCCCTCCCCCCGCTCCGGCCACCCACCCTCCTCCCGCCGCCCTCCTTTTCCGCCTCCACCGGAGAGGGAGGGGGAGGCATCGCCGGAGAGGGGGGGGGGGGCATGGGGAGAGAGAAAGAGGGAGCCAGGGGTAGTTTGGAAATATTTTGGGTTTTAGGTATTATGTTGAAAAACTAAAATAGTTGAGGGTATCGAGTTGTTGAGTAAAAAGTTTACGGTATTAAGTTGAAAAACCGGAATAGTTGAGAGTATCAAAGTACAATTAAGCCAAAATTAAAATTAACATTAAAATAAATAAAAACGAAACAAAACAAAACAAAACAAAACAAAATAAAATAAAATAAAATAAAATAAAATAAAATAAAAGTCAGCTGATTTTCCACCCGTCTACAACCACCTAACAAACCAAAGTCCAAATCTTGTTCTCTTCATCCTCCCATCATCCTTCTCTCTCTCTCCACCCATCCAATGGCCACCATATCCTTCCTCTCCAGCTCCTCCTCCCTCCTCCGCCGCCGCTCCGTCCGCCTCCCCTCCCGCGACCGCGTCCCCTCCGTCCGCTGCCTCTCCGTCCCCGCCACCGCCTTGACCCAGGACGACCTCAAGAAGCTCGCGGCGGTCAAGGCCGTGGAGTACGTCAAGAGCGACATGGTCCTCGGCCTCGGCACCGGCTCCACCGCCGCCTTCGTCGTCGCAGAGATTGGCTCCCTCCTCTCCTCCGGGAAGCTCACCGGGATCGTCGGCGTCCCCACCTCCACCAGGACCTTCGACCAGGCCAAGTCGCTCGGGATCCCGCTCTCCACCCTCGACGACCACCCCAAGATCGACCTCGCCATCGACGGAGCCGACGAGGTCGGGGGGAATTCTGCTCCTTTCTACTTTTTTCCGATTAAAGTTCGATTTTTTTTTTATTTACTTGTACCGGACACGAATTGGACACAGTACATAGTTGCTCTGTACTAATGTATTTTGGAGTTCCTTTACTGGGTTCTTTTTATGTTTTCGGATTAAAGTTGGCCTCTTTCTTCACTTATATGGTGCATGGTCACCAATTCTGATACGATACAACACAGACACGGCGATACAGACACGAATTGGACATTGCAATACGTGCGGAACAAGAATTGGACATGGACACGGCAACGGTTTTTTGAGTGCTTCCTAGCTAGTCGGGGTATTTCTATTTGCTCTTTGGATTAAAGTCAGCTTCTTGCTTTAATTCTAGTTTTGTACGTTAACGGACACCAATTTTACACGATACAGTACGGACACAGCAACACGTATATGTAGGGGTGAGCATCGGTTCGGTTCGGTCCGAACCGAACCGAAAAAATTAAAACCGAACTCAAAACCGAACCGACCAAATCAAAACCGAACCGAACCGAATTGGTTCAGAACCGAACCTGAACCGAACCGAATTGGTTCGGTTCGGTTCATCGGTTTTTTCGGTTTTATATATATATATATATATTTTATATATATATATATATATATATATATATATATATATATATATATATAAACCGGTTTTAAAGTTCGGTTTTCGGTTCGGTTCGAAAACCGAACCCAAAAACCGAAAACCGAACCGAAAATCCAAAAAAACCGAACCTCTAAACCGACAACCGAACCGTTTAAAAAAAAACCGAACCGAAACCTTATTTCGGTTCGGTTCGGATCGGTTTTCGGTTTTAAACCGAGTTTTGCTCACCCCTACGTATATGGCACATGTTTTTGGTGTGTACTAGTTTTTTTTTTTTGTTGTTCTTGGCACAACACATATTTTGGTGTGCCATAGTGTATTTTGAACACAGCACATTGTGGTGGGCCATAGTGTATTTTGGACAGAGCACATATTGTGGCGTGTCATAGTGTATTTTGGAATGCATATGTTGCGTTTAATATGTCTAACACGACGCGATACATACACGACACATATTTTTGTGTGTTTCTAGAACTCTCGCATATTTTTTAGTGTCTGGGTTGTTGTGCCCAATATGTAACTAGCATGGATAAAACATTGACATGTCTGTGCCTTGTCCAATGTGTCTGGCATGGACACACCACACGTTTTGGTATGCACTAGTGTATTGCACAACATGGCATTGGCAGGGCATCGATTTTTTGGATTATTCGTGCTTCTTAGTTGTACTTGAGGTATTTCTAATTGCTCTTGTTGGAGAACCTACATCTTTGTTTCTTTTTTAGGGTTAAGTATTTTGTGAATTATACCATGTTTTTGTGATTGTTGATATTAATGAAGTAACAAACTATATTATTTTAGCCGATTAGCCAACTATTACGCCTTCTCTTTGTCAGATTTTGGTTTTTAGTTCATTGGAGTGTTCTGATTGACTAGAAATATATGCTAGCAAGGCTGTAATGTTAAGTACCTCTTGGTATTGAGCGTTATTGAAGCAATAATTTCAACTTTATAGTTGCTTGACAAACACCAAATGTTCGAGTATGTTTATGTTCTTTGAAAAAGTTGAGATCTTTGAGTTCATTAGGTTAGTCGGCGCTAGTTGAGTTGCATCATTCGAGGACTTCAGGTTGGTTGTTGGTACTAATTGATAAGGAAAGGTTGAAGTTTTTAGTTTATTTTCATATTATGTTTGGTTATATATTTATGGAACTGAATCCTTATTTGTTAAGAGTTCTTTTACTTGACTGGTAAGAGATCCCAACTTTTCCACATCTTACTTAGTAGGTGGTGCAGTTTGTGCGGTTACTATATATTACATGTGAACTCTATACTTCTATACTGCTATGATATTGTTATTATGCAAGTATATTTATCTTTAGTTGGTACCGAAACAGGTTGACCCAGATCTTAATCTCGTGAAAGGACGCGGAGGGGCTCTTCTTCGGGAGAAGATGGTTGAAGCTGCGTCAGCTAAGTTCGTTGTGGTTGCGGATGAGACAAAACTTGTAACTGGCTTAGGAGGGAGTGGTCTAGCAATGCCTGTGGAAGTTGTGCAATTCTGTTGGAAGTACAACCTGACAAGGCTGCAAGAACTGTTCAAAGAGGAAGGATGTGAGGCCAAACTCAGATTGGATGGGGATGGGAAGCCTTATGTTACAGATAATTCGAACTATATTGTGGATTTATACTACAAGACGCCAATCAAGGATGCACTTGCAGCAGGAAAGGAGATCTCAGCGTTGGAGGGTGTTGTTGAGCATGGCTTGTTCCTAGACATGGCAACTGCAGTTATAATTGCGGGGAAAGATGGTGTGAGTGTGCAGACCAAGTGAGGTTGCTAAGTACATGATGGGTAAGGATGTCCAAATGACCTGCCTTCCATTTTCTCTGTCTTTTAAATGTATGATTCATGTATATTTGATCAATTTAATTTTGCAAATGGAATATGTGCTCTCTTCATGGGTTATCTCCGAGCCTGTCAATTTTACCCCTTCAATTTAAAAGCAATAAAATTGGAAAGTATTTGGAATATAGCTCAAATGTTATTTATAATGGTCTTAATAAGAATTTGTTCTTCCATTTATGTCGTCTCAACTTTAATTCTTTGGTGAGTTATATTTTCTTCCAAGTATGAGTCATAAATACTTGAGCAATTTTATATGGGACATGTATTCTCTTGATGGCTGTTGTTCTCTGGTGAGATCTACTTACTCTTAGCAGTTGGTAGTACTAGTTCAGTCTTAAATTAACAATGTTTAGCGGCTGTGAGAAATTCTAGTTTTCTACTAACATTGGCGATCTGTTACATCTGTTCTCTCATATAGAAATTCTTTCCTTCTTTATTTTTATTTTTAGAATGATAGCTAGCAGATATCTACAGGATTTATCTTCGGTAGTTTTCTCTAGGTAGGCAATAGTAGTGATAGAACCTAAAAGATGATATATGTTACTCAAGCAGAGGTCTTATTAGTTCCCACTCGATTATGATAAATTTCTTAGAATCTAAGAAGTTAACAGAAATCTGGAAGCTTTATGCCCTTTATATATCTTAGGAAGTAAACATACCAAAGGAGCAGGCTATCAACTTTTCTATTAGAATGGGAAAAAGGAATAAATAGTTGAAGCTATTTTACTTGAGATTGTTTAGTATGAACGATTAAACAAGAGAAACAGAAAGCCTCAGTATAAGGCCTCATTGAAGGTTTGAATCTGTGTGGAAGAAAAAGCGGGCAAATGAAAGGTCATCTGTTTGTTCTTATTTTTTTTTCAACTTTAGGAAACTGATTTTGCAACTACTGAGGGCAGTTCTGTTCTTCTAACATTGCTTGAGTAGCCTATTTCTGTTGTCTATTTTTGAGGAAGCAGTACAATGCTGCCAAACTTGGCATCATCCTGATCTATGTTGCACAGACATGAAAAATGGAGTCCGTATCCGTATCGTGTCCTTACTCATATGTGTCCGTATTCTTGCAATACAAGTGACTATATAATACCTATCTGAAAATGTTTGTACTCCGCATCCCTTTGGAGGAATAGAGGTGTTCCATTTGTACCTAGAATTCCTCTCATCCTTAATGGATGGACAAGGTGCCTTGACCTATCAGAGGGGGTCCTGGTTGATTGCTCCCTCTCCTCTTGCTCGTGGTCCCATTAAAATTGAGAACCACACATGCTCAAACATGATAACTCTTATTATAATTGAGCCGATACAGTGTCAAGTCGTGTCCACCTTGTCCTAGACCCAGGTCTGACTTTGGAACTCTTCCCAATGGTTGCAAGTGATAGATTCCCTAGCCATATTAGTTTTAGGTCAGGTCTATGTCCTCTAAATAGACATCGTACCCTTACCGATTTACCTCAAATTCAGTAGGTTCTAACGGGATCTGGATCTGATCCAGGTATCCCACTAAAAGCCATATGAAAAACATTTGAGCTATAATCAATATCCATGTATCTCAAAGGAGCTCTCTTAGATAGATAGATAGATAGATAGATAGATAGATAGATAGATAGCCAATGGTTGCAAGTGATAGATTCCCTAGCCATATTAGTTTTAGGTCAGGTCTGTGTCCTCTAAATAGACATCGTACCCTTACCGATTTACCTCAAATTCAGTAGGTTCTAACGGGATCTGGATCTGATCCAGGTATCCCACTAAAAGCCATATGAAAAACATTTGAGCTATAATCAATATCCATGTATCTCAAAGGAGCTCTCTTAGATAGATAGATAGATAGATAGATAGGTGGCCTGTGAAGAACAAATCCTCTCTTCATCCAGAGTAATAAATAAAAATGATTACTGTCCTCAATGTATCTCTACCAACGTCAGAAGTTTGCTCCTGATTTTGTTCTGATTTCTATATAGAACAAAAACATATTAGCTATTATAGCTAATTCAACTGCAAAAATAAGCAGGGATAACCAACTGCAAAAAGAAAAAAATGTACAAACATCTGGAAGTAACAAAGAAGAAACATCATGGATATTCCTGTTTAGTCCTGCCAAAACATAGCGCTTCTATACTCGTAGCAATGTTGAAGCCATCCCTAAAGATGTCACCAAGATGGGCCACAACCACCTCTTAAAAGAAGAACCTGGTGTCCAAATCAAACAATAAGAGGACGATCAGCACGGTATTACTATCTTTACATTGAGACTCGTGTGACAGCATACATGATATCAGAGTATATATGCAATAAAATCATGCATGAACAGTCACTAGTTACACATGTTTTTTTTTTTTCATGTTTCGAAGGATTTCTCTCTCTAAATGATTTCATAGGCGAAGTAGAAATAGTTTGGACAACCACCCTCACCTCTGCTGCCACCACTGTTGGCAAAACCGGTAGGGGAAGTTGGAAAAGATCCGTTTGACAAGGTAAACCCCAAGTTCACACAATCAGCCCCAACCGCACCTGCAATCGATAACCTTCACTATTACAATTATAAAGTGGACCTGTTAAAATTCATATACTTGATTCTCTGTGTGGCTCCTTCTTACAGTCTTTGAAGCAAGGGAAGATAGGGATGTTCAGTATATTGGTAAAGCCCTCTTTGCATTCGCATCGGTGTCGGAAACCTGACATCGCCACGCAGGAGCCACCTCCACAGTATGACCACAGGCAAGCTGAAGGTATGGTAGGTTATCAGGAAAGGTAACTGGTAAGTGTAATATAGTGTTTTTACGACGAGAAAAGTACTGCCAGATGCAGAGTTTTAAGATTTTTTACGATCGAAGAGTGAGAAACTTGGAGAAATGGGCGGGACTGGGATCGGCTTGACCATCGAATCGTTGTAACACGCGGAACTGAAAGTACCTAAGAACAATAGTATTCCTTGGAAATTAGTCACATTTTGATTGCATGATCCAACCGATGTATACTATCAATTCATAACCTCTTCTACTATGTAAGTGTAAAAATAATCACTTCTTCAGTTGTTGGTCTACAAATTTTTCTGCAAGTATCAATTTCTGCACTACCTGTATCTGTAGGCACCAAAATTGGTATTTTGCAAGGGGTTTACTTTAGCTGATAGAAGAATTGATGGTTGCAAGTAAAATATTGGTAATACCACTTGTAGTAGTATGTCAAACTTTCAGTTATATGGTTTGTTGCAATGATTCACAGCTGCTGATACTTGCAACTATGGTTGTTTGCTGCAAGTAAACATGAAGCAGCTTGAGTTGTAAAAAGGGTTTTCCTATTCATATCAGCAATTTACATAATAAATACTATGAAAAGACATCGTAGAAATCTAAAAGTAATAGGTAGAATAGACAATAACACATTTTAGTAGGTCTATTGTCGTGCTAAATTTTCATAATAAATACTATGAAAAGAGAAGGAAAAAAAAACCAGTCACATGAGTTTTAAGATAAAGTATCTTCCTCCCTATTTTTAATGTTAGAAAAATAGTTTCCAAGTTTTTGACTACCAAATTAAAAAAAAAAAAAAAATCCTTTTCTGATCCATTAAATCCGTAAACCAAATATGGTCTTAGAACTGATTGCCGTCCGTATGGAACTCTATTTTGTGTCAAATGCAATGTTTAAGTCAAATGTTATTTTTCATTCCGGATGGATTTTTCTTTTTCCACTCATTTTGGCATTTAAGCAAATGAAACAAAATGTAAATGCAATCCAAACTAGACCGTTCGTCCAAGGAGGAGGAGGAGCTTACAGTTGGGAATGACGCAGGGGAGGAAGCTGAACAGTTGGTTCACCCCAAGGAGCTGGTTCCAACCGGGCTCGCATTCGCACACGAACCCCAACATTTTATCGCCAGAAGCTCGGCACCTCCCCCTCCCGCACTCCACGCCATCGCACGACCCTTCAAAGAAAAAAAAAACACAATTATTTAATTAGCCTCATTGTTCGTTCATGTAGCCGAAAATGGAGCAAAATATCGAACTTTCTGCATATATAGCAAATTCCTCAAGAGCGTGCAATGTCCTAGCTAGTTTGCTCCATTGCTATAGCGTAGAGTTGATCACAAACTGGGAGATGAACCCTATAATCGTTCTTTTTTTCTTTCTTTTCCTTATTCTGCCGTCACCAGTCTTCCGCTTATGCAGGATATAAGGAGTAGGGTTGAGCATTATTCGGTTTTGGACCGAAAATTAAATCGAACCGAAGATTCGGTTTGGTTTTAAATTTTTTTTTTTTAGTTTATATATATATATATATATATATATATATATATATATATATATATATATATATATATATATTCTATTATATAATAGAAAAACTTAGATGGTGAAACTTTTGAATTCCGAAAATACCCTTACATATTTATACTAATTAAAAATAGTTCATTAATTTTAATAAGGACAACTTAGTAATTAGGAAGACTACCCTTTGGTCTTCCTAAAGAGTCTTCCTAAACTAATTAAGAGATGTTAAATTACGTGCAAGGCACGTGCACATATGCTAGTATATATATATATATATATATATATATATATATATATATATATATATATATATATATATATTTTATATATATATATATATATATATATATATAAAGGTATTGCAGATGACCTCTAGCCTAATGGTTAAGAGAGATGCATGCGGCCCGAGTGGTCAGGAGTTCGAATCCCAGTGGGAGCGATTCCAGAAATAATTACCTGTTTCCAAAAAAAAATATATATAAAGGTATTAATATATGTAGATATATACTAAATATATCTAGGTATATTTAGTTACTATATATATTAACAAAAAAAAAACACAAATAAATCAAATAAATCGAAAATCAAATCGATTTAATTCGGTTTGGTTTAATTCGGTTATGGGCTATTTCGGTTCGATTTCGGTTTTGCTAATTCGATTTTCAGTCCAATTCAGTTTTCGGCTATTCGGTGCGGTTTGAATCGAATTAACCGAATACTCGTCCCTAATAAGGAGGGTTGTGAGATAGTGCTCAGTCTCATCCCTTAGATTATATGAAACAATGGTTCCTGCAGTACTGTAGGGGGGACTGACGCATGAGCGAGAACCGATGCCACGTGTCGGCCTCCTATTGGTCGGAGACGTTTAACTGACAATATGTGGGATGATTTTGTGGGTCACATGTCCCGGCCAATGGAGTGCCGATACGTGGTGTCGGTTCCATGACTGCGGCCACCCCTTTCGGTTCGTTTAGGCTTTTTCTATATGAAAAATCTGTTTTCGTAACTCGAACATGTATACTTTCAGAATGCTAGCTAGTTGCCCCTTGTTGCATACGTGATATAAGAAATAGATTAATTGCAAGACGTCTACAAGCATTGCATCAGAACGAGGAGAAATTATACTGTGAGACGGGCTCAACGTGCATCTTGATTCTTCTACACTTGATAGCATAGAGAAATACTATTTCAGGCCGACTCACTATACATACTGGAGAGTCAAGGTGCACGATGAGCACAGTTCACTCCGGAACGAGGATGAGGAGGGAGGAGGAGGAGGAGGAGGAGGAGGAGGAGGTGGAGAACTGTACCAAGTTCTTGTGCAGCTGCTCTTGCTCTTGCTGGCAATACAGGGAGAAGCATGGGTTGGAATTGGATAACCACCATGATGAAAGCAGCATTAGCCCACCCCATAGTTTTTTTTTCCTTCCCTATGATTACTGAGAAAGAAAGAAAGAGAGAGAGAGGGAGAGATATTAATGGTAGATAGAATTTTGGGATGCCATCTTTAAATGACAAGTGAAGTAAGTACTTGAGTTAGGTTTGAGTTGAAAGCTTACTCAACCTAACTGCAGCTGGTCTATACTAACAACTCTTAACAACTTAAGTAATCATTGGATGATTTTCTGGATGCATTGGAAGTGAAGATTATGAATGTTTTCAACTTCTCATAGCAAGTGGTTCTCTACATTTACTTTTATTAAGGACTTCGTTTCGCTCACATCCCATCTTTAAGAAATTTTATCAACTTTTAGGCCTCGTTTGGTTCACGGAAAGGAAATGAATTCCCTTGTATTTTCCATAGAAATGGAAAAGTAGGATTTCTGTCACATTTTCTTTTCGTTGTTTGATAAAACAAGAAACTACCTAGAAAAAGAAAAAAAAATATAACAATATTTCAATAATATCCTTACCTTTTAAAATAAAAATAATATTATAAAAAATAACATTAATGGTCAAATAAGCAATGACACATGGTTACTTTTGTCGTAACTTTTGTAATAAATGTTGGGAAAGGAGGAGGGAAAATCAATCCCATGGGTCTTGAGTGTAACCATATTTCCACCAATTTTCTCCCTTGTCAGGAAATTGATTCCCAAGTTTGTGGCTACCAAACAGAGGAAAGAAACAACTTTCCTTTTTTGGTTCATTAAATCCGTGAACCAAACGAGGCCTTAAGGGGCAATAGGGGGGTATCACAATTTGTGTAGTTTCACTTCCGTGTATATTCAAGACTTGTCAAATTTTCACGGGTCAAAATTTTGACCGTCCAAGATATAGCAAATGGCTGTCAAAGTTTTGGCAATCCTATGAGGACGGCCAAAATTGTAATGTCCCTATCAAAAATATAGTACCCCCTAGTAATCTTATCTAATTACTATATAATGAAAATAAATTCAGCTTCACCGTAAAACTTTTCTTTCAAAATAACAAATTTGGCATAGTCCCTGTAATTTCTTAGTTTTAGATCTTCCTTCAAAAAGAACTATTGCATATGTTTACTAATTAAAATTATTTATCTATAATACTACTAAATAATAATAAAAATTCAGCTTCACCATCTTTCCAAAAAATTCATTGCATATGTTTACTAATTAAAAATGTTGTTTATACTACTATATAATGAAAACAGTTCAACTTTATCGTGAAATTTTTATTTCCAAATATATCATATGTTTACTAATTAAAATTATTTATTAAAGTTAATAGGAATGACTAGGTAAATTAGACTCACTAGATACGAATGCAACACATACTTTAAATCTACTTTATGTGACGTATCTTTTTGAGTCAATTTTTATTCATCCACCCAAAAATAGGGTGGATGTTCACCAATCATCATTCTACTCAAGGATTGCCATGTGTCATTTTCACCCAACCTAAAACTACTTTGGGAGTGGTTTGGTGAACGTTCAAACCAGTTTTGACCACTAGTTTGTTACGTGACAACCTTGAATGGAAGGGTAAACATCTATCCTAGTTTTTGTGGGTGAACAAAAATGAACTCAACTCATCCCCACTGGTTGGTTTAATTGTAGGAGAAAAGAAAAGAAAAAAAGGTAAGGGTTGAAATGTTCCGACTTCTCGTATCTTAAAAAAACTATCTAGAAAAGAAGTTAATATATATTCCTGCCATACCTTCACAATTAAAGACGGGCACAAAAGGTTCGTCAACAAATAGTAGGATTAAAAACTGATGTCCAATTAAACTTTTCTTCATTAATAATGGACACAACATAATCATAAACAATATTACTATACACCATCTTTTTTTGTACAAAGACGAAGGCGTTCTGAACTTTGTAGTACAATTAGTTGTACAATATAAAGAGACCAGAATACAAGTGATACAACAAAACGAACAAGAACAAATAACTGGATCTTTCGATAGTTAAATCAGCATGAGGACCTCCATCCAACCTTAGACTAGCTTCACAAGGAGTATTGCCATGGCAGAAGATTCTCCTTATTTCTGCACCAGTGATGCCGAGCGCTCGACCAATCCATACTGCTGTAGAACTGTACACTTAACCAGTGCCGTTTCTGACATTCCAAGGACCATGTGCAAATACTAAAAAGTGATCTTTTTTAACCGCTCCAAAAAATGAAAAATTCAAAAAAAAAAAAAGAACATTCCAGTTTCTGGGGCCACATGCGATCGCACATCTTGTACTCTCGGCCCTGCACTTAACTCTCGTCAGAAACATGATTCACAGTCCTTGATGTTCTTCCATCAATTTTTCGAGTCCATTCAACAGCATATAGATATCTCCAGCCTCTGGATGAGAAGAATCACAGGCAAAGAACTCATGAACATCACCATTCACCTCAATGGAGCTGCAACCAGGAACCTTCGCCACCCCTTTCCCCTTCATCACATTCCTCACCTCCCCAACCTCTTCCCACTTGGAAGCTTTAGCATACAAATTGGACAGTTGCACGTATGCTCCAGAATTAGTTGGGTCTACTTCAAGGAGCCTGCTGCTAGCATACTCGGCTAACTCGACATCTCCATGAAGCTTGCAAGCACTAAGCAGAGCTCCCCAAACAGCCTCCCCATTTGAAGAAATGCTCATCTTGTCTATCAAGTCCTTGGTCTCCTTCAAGAGGCCGTGGCGACCAAATAGATCAACCATGCAACTGTAGTGCTCCATACTGGGACAAATACAGTAAGTCCGAGTCATCAACTCGAAGTAGTACTTGCCCTCCTCCAGCAAACCTGCGTGGCTACAAGCACTCAGAACGCCGATAAATGTAATGGCATCTGGCCTCTCGCCGCAGTCTTCCATCTGCTTGAAGTACTCCAGAGCAAGTTTGCTGCGACCATGCACCGCAAGCCCTCCAATCATCGTGCTCCATGCTAACAAATCTTTCTCGGGTATGCTGTCAAATACACGGAGGGCTGACTCGATACACCCACACTTTGCATACATGTCTACAAGAGAAGAACTTAGGTGCGGATCCATTTCGATGTTGTTCCTCTCTATGTAGGCGTGGATCCATTTGCCCAGTTCAAGAGTTCCTATCCTTGCACAAGCTGACAGTGTGCTGACCAAAGTGAAACAATTGGGAGCGACCTTCAGCCTCTGCATGGCTTCAAAGGTATTCAAGGCCTCACTATAGTGACTGTGTTGGACCAGTGCACTAATCAGTGCATTCCATGAAGCAGTATCCTTGTATGGCATCTGTTTGAAAATGTCTAATGCGATCCCTTTCGCCCCACATTTTATATATCCCTCGATCATCAAAGTCCAAGTGATCTCATTCCTTACGCTCATTTTCTTGAATAGCAACTCGGCTGACTCCATCTCTCCACACTTCGAATATAGGCCAAGAACACAGTGAAGCAAATCAAGAGTCGTCTCTATATTGACCTTAGAAATGTATCCGTGAATCGCCTTGCCAGTGAACAGAGCTCCAGATCTTGCACACGCTGATAAGACACTAACATGAGTAGCTTTATCAGCTTTTACGCCCAAAACCTGTTCAAACCAAGAGATCCTATCAAAAAGACAGTAATTTACATAGGTATAATATTGATCATTCATCTTGATATCTACTATTAAAATGCCACGATATGGAATTAAATCATAATTTTGGACTAGCAAGACTGAGGATGAACCTTGGCATTTCATAAATATCAAAAAGTATATGTAAACTGAGAAAATAATGGAAAATTTAGTTATATTATTCAATGTAAGCTCTACAGAATACACATAGATACATGATAAAGGACTACTTGGGGGTGAAGCTAATTTGAAATGTTTTGGTTGAGGATGAGAAGAAAATTAGTGAATTGCTATAGTTTCTTTGCTCAAATGTAGTGAAAAAGGAAAAACCATGGGAAAAGTTCAAGTTTCCTTAGCTTATGGAACCTTAACTTTTAGTTGATTCTGCACTCATCTCCCCTGTTATTTCTTTCCCATCAGAGTGTGCAACAAACATAGGATTGGAGGCACCTTTACAACTAATAGAACGTCATACGTTAATTTTGTACCAACAAGTTTCCTAACTCAAGAAGAAGGTATCCTAATTCCATAGTCCGACCACAGATAATAACTCTGGGTTGAGAACATAGTTACCCAGTACACCTAAACCACTATCGAACATGTTCCGAGTACGAGCATTCACTTCAGTTGTAATCCTTACTCGATCCGAATCGCTAAATTTGGCGATCCTAATCAATTGTTGAAATGTCACTATAAATTTACTTTTGAAAGAGATCTTTCAATGCAAATAAAGTTGAAAAAAAATCTCGAGATTTCTTGTCAATTGGGGTTCCATATCTATGCATTTCTTATAAAATTTGACTTTGTAGCATTATCATCAATAATAAGAATAACATCAACATAAACCAAGAGAATTATTGTCCCTGTGTTGCCGACAATGGATAAACAAAGAGAAGCCAACGGTGCTACGAGTAAAACCAATTGCTTGAACAACTTGATTGAAGTTTTCAAACCAAGTACGAGAAGACTGTTTGAGACCATAGATGGACTTACGTAAGTGACACGCAAGAGACCCCTCGTAACCAGGAGGATGCTACATATACACAGTCTCAATTAAATCACCATTGGGAAATGCATTCTTGGTATCCAATTGATGTACTTGCCGGCATCGGTGTACCACAAGAGAATAAACACACAACAAAATTAAGTTCAACAACAATAGAAAAGATCCGCTAAGAACTCTGCTCGATCTCGAGCTAGGGTTTATGTTGCGGCTGCAACTAAAGGCCAACGGATGCAGGTTAGAAAAGATCTGCTCAAAATTCTGCTCGATCCTGAGCTAGGGTTTCTGTTGTGGCCGCGGCAGCTACTTGTAGCGGACGTCAGCGGGAAGAGGGGACCTCGTGCGCAATAGCTCGAATTCGAGGAGGTCAGGTCTTCAAATCTAGTCGCATGGGGCTTCCTCAACGTTTGCAGACTCGTCTGGAGCTCTTGAGCGGTCGTTGTCAGTGAGATGGCATGAGGATGGGCGAGGTTCTAGACTAAGGTAGCAGCTGATTAGGGTTAGTGGGATGAGGGGAGTAGGAGGAGGTCAGGTAGTGACAAGGGTTATAGTTTAGTAAGTGTAGGAATTAGGTAAGGGTTTTGGAAAATTTTAGGGTAGGAAATTAGGGCTTTGGTAGATCTAGGAATTTTGGATTTTGGAAAATTTTGGAAATAAATGATTTGGCAAGAAGAGATATCCTAAAGAAATGAACCATGGTTGGCGATATGGCATGAGGGACAAGCGAGTTTCTAAACTAGGGTAGTGGCATATTAGGGTTAGTAGGATGAAGGGAGTAGGAGGAGGTCAGGTAGTGACAAGGGTTATAGTTTGGTAAATGTGGAAAATTAGGGTTAGGGTTTTGGGAAATTTTAGGGTAGGAAATTAGGGTTTTAGTAGATATAGGAAATTTAGGGTTTTGGAAAATTTTGGGAAGGAAATGATTTGGCAAGAAGAGAAATCCCAAAGAAATGAACCATGGAAGTTGACTCAACTTAATAAACATTCATTAATGTGGTAGGGAGTACATATTTATTAGGCAAGGGTGATCCCCTTATGTTCTCCTCATGTGGGACTAAAACAAGAGTAAAACTAGAAAGGCTCATGCAAGAAAATGAGAAATAACCATCTTCTACACACTTGCATAGTTGCCTTGTTCCATATATAATGAATGGCCATCATGTTATAATCTTTCACGTTTACAGATTTGATATGCAGAACAATTATCATGTTCCTTCTATCGAAACACATTCTATTTCAGTTTCTCTGTGCCTATCACGGTATCACCTGACGTTTTTCTATTGCTTATATTCAATTTTTTTCTCCATTTTTTCTCGCAAGCTTCCCGTGGCTCCAGTACATATGGCTATGTCACCCTACTCTGATTCTCTTATATATTTTCTATTCTTATAATTAGTAAACATCTTCAAATATCTTAAATGTGGACAGACTGCAAAAAGACCATGAACAAAGCCTTTATATCCCGAATGTTTGGGGTTCATTACATAAATATAAACAGTGTCTAAAACTGAAATGTGGAAGTGATGCCATGTGTTTTCTTCTATCTGTAGTGTCAGTAACTAAATAGAATTAGTAAATAAGCCAACATCTTTCCTCTTAACAAGAATGAAGTACGAAAGCATACTACAAAAAGTATTATTTCACGTACCCTCGCACTCTATTAATTTTTTAACTTACTCTCCTTGTTCACAAGGTACATCAAAGATTTGAACCGCATTTCAAGGTTTTCATTCTCTAAGATGCAGATTATTAGTCATAAAATATAATTACTCAACACAGCTTTAATGGGCAAACAATCTTAGCCGGACACAATGTTGCATAGACACAGATACAGATTCAGAGGCAAACACGATACAGATTTGGAATACGCCATTTTTTTCTACTTTTGGGATACGGATACGGCATGGATACAATTTTATACACACGAAAACATACTTTTGTATATTTTATATCTTACATCATAATAATATATATTGTTAGGCATATTTCGGATAGTAACTAGTTTTCAAAATGTTCTATAAATAATTCAATGCAAAGAAATGTTACTTTTTCATATTTCAATTATGTTTTGAGATGATCACAAATGTCAAAATTACTTTCAACTATGTTTGGTCTCCTCTGAGCCTAGATGTGGGTGAGCCATATCTGATAGGAGTGTCAAAAAAGTATCATCCCCAATGCGTGTCGGATATGGCTACGTGCACGGATACGGTCCTCCTGAGGAGTATTCGTGCAACATAGATCAGACATGATTTAACATATGGACAAACAGAAATCGAAGGCAAGGTCAGATCATCTCCATACCAGCATCTCTTTATACAACGAAACAGCTTCTTCAAAGCTAGCATTCAAAACATACCCCGCAATCATCGCATTCCAAGCCACGACATTCCTCTCCGGCATCCTCCCAAAAACCTCACGAGCTACCCCAACGTCCCCAACGCTCGCGTACCCACTAACCAGCGTAGTCCACGACACCACGTCCCGATCCACCATCCCGTCAAACAGCCTCCTAGCCTCCCCCATCTCCCCAAACTTTGCGTACATATTAACCAACGCGTTCCCCAACTTCAAACCCACCTCAACCCCACTCTCCGCTATATAACGATGCACCCACCTCCCCATCTCGACGTCCTTCGCCCTGCTGCAGGCCGTGACGGCCCTCGCCAGAGTGATCGAGTTGGGGGCAACTCCGGACTCTCTGACCATCGACAGGAACAAAACAATGACATCTTGCCACATGCCCAGTTCAGCGTAGCCGCCGATGACGCAGTTCCAAGTGACCACATTTGTGTCGGACATTCCATCGAACAGCTTGCGGGCGTCGTGGGACCGGCCGAAGTGGAAGAACATATGTATCAGCG
Organism: Iris pallida; assembly: GCA_029216955.1. Lineage (NCBI taxonomy): Eukaryota > Viridiplantae > Streptophyta > Magnoliopsida > Asparagales > Iridaceae > Iris > Iris pallida. The sequence continues at coordinate 4,737,464 of JANAVB010038616.1, read as the reverse complement.
AGTTCGCTACATAGACGTCGGCGACGAAGCCGAGCTTGATCGAGTGGGCGTGGAGATGGGTTCCCACGGAAAATGCATCAATTTTCGTGCAGGCTTTGATTAGAGGAGGGAATGTGTAGGGATCGAGGGCTAACGGGTGGTGCTGGAGTAGGTTTAGGTAGAAGAGGATGGCGCTCTCGGGGGTGGAGGAGGCGAGGAGGTGGCTTTGGGTTAACGTGTTCCGGCGGAGGTAGTTGCGGCGGGTGGGTTTGAATGGGGTTTTGGCGGGAGAGGAGGGGAAGGGAGTTGGTGGGAGAAGGGCTGGAGAGGCCATTGGTTAGCTGTTTTTGGCCTTTTTATTTTATTTTATTTTATTTGTTTTCAGTAAAACAAACAAAAGCTATTTTGGAACTTAAAAAAATAGACAAATGTTAAAGGTCACCCTCTCTTTACTAAGGCTGTATTTTGGTAGGAAGGATGAAAAAATAGAATGAAGGAAAATCAGAAAGATTTATTTTTCATCCATATGGAAAGGAAAGACGATTTCCTTCTTTTGTGTTTGGTAGGATGGAAAGAAAATGAAAGTGATATATTTTCCTTTGTTTTGTATGGAAAGAAAAGTGGAAGGAAGGAAAGTAAAAAATATAGACTTTATCAATTATATCCTTAACTAACAACATTTATTTACCATTTGACTTTATTGAACTACTTTAAAATAATATAATTTCTATAGGATATAATTGTAAATTAGATGGGTATGCACTTTTCCTTCTACTTTTGGGATGATTAATTTTCTTAGGGTGTGTTTGGTAGGAGGAAAAAGTGGAAGGAAGGAAAATAGATGAGGGAAAAGTGAAGGAAAAGATTCATTTTCTCATGTTTGGTATGGAAGAAAAATAGGAAGGAAGGAAAAAGTAGAGGGATTATTTTTCCCTCATAACCTAAGAAATCCAATCCCCCCAAAAGTGAGAGGAAAAGTGGAGGCTTGTATTAATTAAGAATTATACCCCCATATGAATGTATTATTTAAAAATTATTTATGAAGTCAAATGGTAAATAAGTGTTTTTAGTTGAGGGTAGAATTGGTAAACCCTATATTTTTTACTTTCTTTCCTTCCACTTTTTCTTTCATATCAAACAAAGGAAAATGCATCTCTTATCTTTTCCATCCTTGCTACCAAATACAAAGGAAGAAAATGATCTTTTCTTTCCATATGGAAGGAAAATGTATCCTTATCTTTTTCCTTTCTTCAACTTTTCTATCCTTCCTACCAAACACAGCCTTAGGTTATGAGGGAAAACCAATCCCTCCACTTTTTCGTCCATCCACTTTTCTCCTCTTAAAAAACAAGAGAAAATGTTTCTTTCCTCCCATTTTCCATCATATATTTTCCTTTCTCCCACTTTTCCCTCATACCAAACACACCCTAAGGGCAACCCTCCTACTAAGGGCAACCATGACTTACTATTATTTTGACTAAGAGCAACCTAAATTGAACAAATTTACTAAGGACCACCAAGAGGAAAAAAAAAAAGAAAAAAGAAAAAGAAAAAACAAAAGAAAAGGCAACAAAAAACAAAAAACACAAAAACCCTCCCCCCTTCCCTCCTGTTCGTTCCCCCCAATAGCCACCTGAAAACCTGTCACGACCCGATTCCCAAATTGTTGGCCGGGCCGAGCCATGTCCAGCCTACGCTTGATTAGAGCGTAGTAAGCTGTTCTAGACAGTCAGGTAATAATGATAAATGTGCTAATAATTAAGATAGTTTAAGAATGATCACAACACAGCTTCTATATAGATAGATGAAAAACCACTAAGTTGATAATAATACAAACCAAAATGTAAAACTGGAGACAAGGTCCAGTTTAAAGGTACAAAACAGCGTCTGTGATAATAACCCAACACTAAGTCAAACTAAGCAGCTAAGCAGGATTCCCTGCAGGAATATCCTCAACTGGAGCTCCATAGTACGGGTCACAAAGCATCTCCTCCTCAGTCAAAATACCTACAACGTTATCCTGTCAGGACGGGAGCAAGTACAACCTCTACAACTAAAGTACTGAACATATAATGAAAGAGATGTACAACGAGAAATATGGTGTGATGAGTCTATAAAATAAGAAATACTGAAAACATGGCCTCATGGTACAACTGGGATCAAGTATCAAAGTAACATAGGGAACATGGCATATCATGGTTTAATTGGTTCTTTTTGGAAATGACAACATATAGTTTAAAAGTTTAAAACCGTAGCATGTACGTGAATCGGTCAATAGGTAGCAGGATGTACTGCGGCACATATCTGGCATGCACATACGTGCACGAGCGGCATCGGTGTATATCCATACACAAATACGAGATCAGAACATACGGCAAGGGTACATATAGAATGTCACCGAGCGCGGTAAATACATACGATAAGGGTCATGTTCACGTACAATACTAACAGTTCCCCCTTAACCCGTTATTTAAACATGTGAGAGATTCGAGAATGGTAAAAACATGTGAATACTCAGAGCAGTCTAAAGCATAGTAAAACTTGTACTGAGAACCCGTAAGAAGCATGTGAAGGTATAAGAGCTGTACTAAACATGGCCGGTACTGAAAGTGATACAACTTGTGAAGACATAACTTGCTACCTCAAGGATCACTCTTTTAACAGGGTTAATACATGTTCTAGCATTAAAAGACAGTAATTGAGTATGTAGATGTACTTGCCTCTAGCAAAGCAAGCTACGATAAAAGAGCTATAGATGTCCAGTAACTCGTCACTGTAGCAATAAATACAATAAACTTAGCTTTTACACTAAGCTAAAATACTAGATCACTAAACTGGTGTGACACGACTTGTGACTGGGCACCTAGCCAAAATAATGACTTGGCCTAGGAGACCAATGTGGGGGTGACACACTATGTTAACTAACTTTCTAGGGTCTTTACACTAGTGAGGGATGGGGTTTAACACGACTAAAACTCCAAATAACACAAAAAGCTACAAGTCGTAATTAATCAATAAATAAATCAAAAGACTATTGTGTTTTAACAATATTAAAGATAGGCAAAAAGTCTAGTTTTTCTTAAAGTAAAGTATCAAAGTGATCCTTGTTAATCATAGAAATTTATTATAATTTTTCTGGAATTTATTAACCAGTACAAATATTTTATAAAAATCAGTTTTCCTAAGTATACAGAAAGTGAGTTTTGGTTTCATATGCCAAACTAGTGGCAAAACAGTAAATTAAATACTACAAAAATTATACTAAATTAGCCAACTTAACAAAGTATCTAAAAACTATTTTTCCATAATTTTATCAATACTTTAAGTATTTTTAGAAAATCAAAAACAGAAATGCACACAATAATTAATTATCTGCGTATTTTGTCCATGTATATAATTTGAACCAAAGTTCAAATACAGGACCCAAGGCCATGAATCAAGTCCAATATGACTTGTACAGGTCTTGAATGTGTGAAAACACATTTGAGCCCAAATACCCATGCTAGGTTTGGACATCAAATGGTTGCAGTAATTTAAATACAATAAAAATACAAGTTGGTAATAGTGCAAAATAAATATTATTATTTTAATATGGTAAAATTATGCATAGTGAAAATATACATATATATGTTCTAAAAGTACATATATATATATATATAAGGAAAATACTTAATTATAAAGTACATATATATACATATACTAATATTGTATATATATATACATAGTATAAATATATATATACATATGAAGATATATACATATATACATATATGTATATAAATACAAATAATATATAAGATTTTATTAAGCATAAAAATATATACATATATAAAATACCGCTAAAATACAGTATATATACATATATATATATACTAATATATATATATACACATATATATAAATATATATATAAAACTGAAAAAGAAAAAGAAAAAGAAAAGAAAAAAGGAAACTGTAAAGGGGGGGCTCGAACTCAGCCCAGCGCGGGGGGGAGGGGGGGGGTTTATTGTTTACGCGCTGGCCAGTGGGCCAGCGGCCCGCTTTGTTAGAGATAGGATTAGGGTTAGTTTTATTTTAGGTTAGGTGACATAATAATAAAAAAAATAAATAAATGCGAGCCTGTGTCCGGACAGTTTGGGACACAGGAAACTACGTGTCCGTGCTATGCACGACACGTACGAGCTCGGGCTCGCGTGTCCGAGCACAGCATGAGGTTCGTCGTGTCCTGGCGAGTCTCGTGCGTGAAAACGAGACACGCACGACACGATTCGAGTCCGCTACTTACGTGTCCGATCGACTGGGCTTGGTTTCGAACGGCGAACGGAGCTGTACGGCGTCGGGATGGTGGCGCTCGGGTGGCGATCGCCTCGCCTCGTCGGGGCGAACTCGTTGATGGTGGTGGTGGTCGATGACGTCGAGCGGTGGTGGTCGAACGGGGGTTGCCGGAGTAGAGCTAGGGTTAGGGGTTCGTCGGAGAAGAAAGGGGGGTTTTCGTGGTCGTGGTGGTCGGTTAGGGTTAGGGTTTGGTCTGGGGAGCAAGGTGGGGGGTTAAATAGGGTCTATGGGCGGTGGAAAGTCGGTCGGGACGTGGGGGGGGGGGGGGCAGCTGGCCGGTCGTCGGCAGCTGTCCGGTCGTCGGGGGGTTAGGTTTAGGTTTTGCACAAAAGTCCCTAGGTTTTAGGATTTCACAAATAGGTCCTCCCCAATGTCAAATGTAAATTCTAATTTGCAAATTGACTCCCGCAAGTATTATTTGCAAAATATAATTGCAAAAGACAATTGGGTTATTGCAAAAAGTATTTAAAACAATTCTAAATATTGCAAACCTAATTTAAAACAATTTATAAAATTGCAAAATAGTATTTCTGGTATTTAAAAGCTATTTAAAAATTATAAAAAAAATTCCTAAAAATTCCTAATAATTATTTAAGACTATAAATGACATTAAAAATTAATTAGCACTAATTAAAAAGAATTTGAAAATCAGGGGCTTACAAGTCTTCCCTCCTTGAAAAATTTCGTCCTCGAAATTCACAAGGATTGAAGATCCTACAACATTCTAACATAGCAAGCAATGCAACAAATGACTAAGGCTACGATCAAAACTAACCTCCTGAAACCTGTTCCGGCTCCGGCTCAAGGACTAGGCTATAAGTCTTCCCCTGGGGTCCCTTGGCTACTGGGCAGTCTCGAATCTGATGGATGACAGACCCACAAGCTAAACACTGACCCAACCTCTTCCTACAAACGAAAGCGTCGTGGCCTACCTTCTTGCAGAAGGCACAAAAAGCTCCCTTCTGCTGCTGCTGTCGGGGTCCCGGGGCTCTAACTGGCTGGGTCTGATGATGTGGTGGAGGGGGATGGTAAGTCTGCTGGGGTGGCGTCGGCGCTCTCTGCTGGAAAGCCTGACGCTTGGACGGTCCCTCATGATGTACAGAAGTCGGCCTCTTGCTAGACAGAAGACGCTCCTCAATGCTCCGGGCTAACTCTAGGCTCTGGTAATAGTCAGTCGTACCGTTCGCCACTATAAGGATGCCAATGTCTGGAACTAGACCATGGCAAAACCTACGGGTCATCTCCTCTGGATCAGCAACCAGACTAGGAGCAAAACGGCTCAAGCGACTAAACTCTCCCGCATAGTCATCAACAGAACGGTTCTCCTGCTGGATGTTCTGGAATCGTAGCCCCATGGCTACTCTAGCAGTGGTCGAGAAGAATTTCTTCTTGAACTGGGTCTTGAACTGGTCCCAGGTGGCTCTACCTCTCGCGAACAACGACTCATTCCTGAACCAAACTCCGGCTAAGTCTATCAGCAGAAATCCTGCTGCCTCGACCTGAAGGTCATCCGGCATCCTAACTCCCAGAAGCTTCCTCTCTACAGAATCTAGCCAGTCATCAGCTACTACTATGCCCTCAGTCCCTGAGAACTCCTTGGGATTCAGACCCATGAAGTCCTTGACCGTTCCCGCTTTCTGCCGTGGCTCTACATGTGGTGGGACCACGGGACGTCCTTCAGAACGCTCCATGCTCTGGCGAAGTAGGGTAGTCTGCTCCTGATGGGTTGTTAGGAACTCCTGGATCAGTGTGAGCAGCTGGGTCCCGTCGAGAGTGACGGAAGCCTGGGTGGGTATAGTGATAGGGGGTGGTGGAAGTATCGGGTCCTGCCGGGCCTGGGATGTGGAAGGTGGTATCTGGGTCTGTGGATCTGTGGAGTGGGGGAATGTGGTAGGTGGAGATGCATCAGTCAACTGGTCAGCTGACTGGATATGGAGGGTCCCATTCTCGGGGGTAACATGCTGGGACGAACGAGTAAGCACCATCTAAATTACACATAAAAAGACTTATAAGGACTTGTTTAAAGTAAGCAATCATATGCAAGAAAATCTAATTATAATAGCAATCATGTGATGTGTTTCCTATGTTGCAATCCTAGCATTCCTCTAAGTGTTCTAAGCGTCTTTCCTAATGTTGTCTAATTACCTTAAGTTCCTAATTGCAGGCATGTTTGGTACAATAACGTAACCAAACAATTTAGTCAGGACCTGCATGGGCCGCCAAAAAAACATGTCACGACCCGATTCCCAAATTGTTGGGCCGGGCCGAGCCATGTCCAGCCTACGCTTGATTAGAGCGTAGTAAGCTGTTCTAGACAGTCAGGTAATAATGATAAATGTGCTAATAATTAAGATAGTTTAAGAATGATCACAACACAGCTTCTATATAGATAGATGAAAAACCACTAAGTTGATAATAATACAAACCAAAATGTAAAACTGGAGACAAGGTCCAGTTTAAAGGTACAAAACAGCGTCTGTGATAATAACCCAACACTAAGTCAAACTAAGCAGCTAAGCAGGATTCCCTGCAGGAATATCCTCAACTGGAGCTCCATAGTACGGGTCACAAAGCATCTCCTCCTCAGTCAAAATACCTACAACGTTATCCTGTCAGGACGGGAGCAAGTACAACCTCTACAACTAAAGTACTGAACATATAATGAAAGAGATGTACAACGAGAAATATGGTGTGATGAGTCTATAAAACAAGAAATACTGAAAACATGGCCTCATGGTACAACTGGGATCAAGTATCAAAGTAACATAGGGAACATGGCATATCATGGTTTAATTGGTTCTTTTTGGAAATGACAACATATAGTTTAAAAGTTTAAAACCGTAGCATGTACGTGAATCGGTCAATAGGTAGCAGGATGTACTGCGGCACATATCTGGCATGCACATACGTGCACGAGCGGCATCGGTGTATATCCATACACAAACGCGAGATCAGAACATACGGCAAAGGTACATATAGAATGTCACCGAGCGCGGTAAATACATACGATAAGGGTCATGTTCACGTACAATACTAACAGTTCCCCCTTAACCCGTTATTTAAACATGTGAGAGATTCGAGAATGGTAAAAACATGTGAATACTCAGAGCAGTCTAAAGCATAGTAAAACTTGTACTGAGAACCCGTAAGAAGCATGTGAAGGTATAAGAGCTGTACTAAACATGGCCGGTACTGAAAGTGATACAACTTGTGAAGACATAACTTGCTACCTCAAGGATCACTCTTTTAACAGGGTTAATACATGTTCTAGCATTAAAAGACAGTAATTGAGTATGTAGATGTACTTGCCTCTAGCAAAGCAAGCTACGATAAAAGAGCTATAGATGTCCAGTAACTCGTCACTGTAGCAATAAATACAATAAACTTAGCTTTTACACTAAGCTAAAATACTAGATCACTAAACTGGTGTGACACGACTTGTGACTGGGCACCTAGCCAAAATAATGACTTGGCCTAGGAGACCAATGTGGGGGTGACACACTATGTTAACTAACTTTCTAGGGTCTTTACACTAGTGAGGGATGGGGTTTAACACGACTAAAACTCCAAATAACACAAAAAGCTACAAGTCGTAATTAATCAATAAATAAATCAAAAGACTATTGTGTTTTAACAATATTAAAGATAGACAAAAAGTCTAGTTTTTCTTAAAGTAAAGTATCAAAGTGATCCTTGTTAATCATAGAAATTTATTATAATTTTTCTGGAATTTATTAACCAGTACAAATATTTTATAAAAATCAGTTTTCCTAAGTATACAGAAAGTGAGTTTTGGTTTCATATGCCAAACTAGTGGCAAAACAGTAAATTAAATACTACAAAAATTATACTAAATTAGCCAACTTAACAAAGTATCTAAAAACTATTTTTCCATAATTTTATCAATACTTTAAGTATTTTTAGAAAATCAAAACAGAAATGCACACAATAATTAATTATCTGCGTATTTTGTCCATGTATATAATTTGAACCAAAGTTCAAATACAGGACCCAAGGCCATGAATCAAGTCCAATATGACTTGTACAGGTCTTGAATGTGTGAAAACACATTTGAGCCCAAATACCCATGCTAGGTTTGGACATCAAATGGTTGCAGTAATTTAAATACAATAAAAATACAAGTTGGTAATAGTGCAAAATAAATATTATTATTTTAATATGGTAAAATTATGCATAGTGAAAATATACATATATATGTTCTAAAAGTACATATATATATATATAAGGAAAATACTTAATTATAAAGTACATATATATACATATACTAATATTGTATATATATATATACATAGTATAAATATATATATACATATGAAGATATATACATATATACATATATGTATATAAATACAAATAAATATATAAGATTTTATTAAGCATAAAAATATATACATATATAAAATACTGCTAAAATACAGTATATATACATATATATATATATATATATATATACTAATATATATATATACACATATATATAAATATATATATAAAACTGAAAAAGAAAAAGAAAAAGAAAAGAAAAAAGGAAACTGTAAAGGGGGGGGGCTCGAACTCAGCCCAGCGCGGGGGGGGGGGGGGGGGGGGGTTTATTGTTTACGCGCTGGCCAGTGGGCCAGCGGTCCGCTTTGTTAGAGATAGGATTAGGGTTAGTTTTATTTTAGGTTAGGTGACATAATAATAAAAAAAATAAATAAATGCGAGCCTGTGTCCGGACAGTTTGGGACACAGGAAACTACGTGTCCGTGCTATGCACGACACGTACGAGCTCGGGCTCGCGTGTCCGAGCACAGCATGAGGTTCGTCGTGTCCTGGCGAGTCTCGTGCGTGAAAACGAGACACGCACGACACGATTCGAGTCCGCTACTTACGTGTCCGATCGACTGGGCTTGGTTTCGAACGGCGAACGGAGCTGTACGGCGTCGGGATGGTGGCGCTCGGGTGGCGATCGCCTCGCCTCGTCGGGGCGAACTCGTTGATGGTGGTGGTGGTCGATGACGTCGAGCGGTGGTGGTCGAACGGGGGTTGCCGGAGTAGAGCTAGGGTTAGGGGTTCGTCGGAGAAAAAAGGGGGGTTTTCGTGGTCGTGGTGGTCGGTTAGGGTTAGGGTTTGGTCTGGGGAGCAAGGTGGGGGGGTTAAATAGGGTCTATGGGCGGTGGAAAGTCGGTCGGGACGTGGGGGGGGCAGCTGGCCGGTCGTCGACAGCTGTCCGGTCGTCGGGGGGTTAGGTTTAGGTTTTGCACAAAAGTCCCTAGGTTTTAGGATTTCACAAATAGGTCCTCCCCAATGTCAAATGTAAATTCTAATTTGCAAATTGACTCCCGCAAGTATTATTTGCAAAATATAATTGCAAAAGACAATTGGGTTATTGCAAAAAGTATTTAAAACAATTCTAAATATTGCAAACCTAATTTAAAATAATTTATAAAATTGCAAAATAGTATTTCTGGTATTTAAAAGCTATTTAAAAATTATAAAAAAAAATTCCTAAAAATTCCTAATAATTATTTAAGACTATAAATGACATTAAAAATTAATTAGCACTAATTAAAAAGAATTTGAAAATCAGGGGCTTACAAAACCCCCTCACCTCTCTCTCTCTCTCTCTCTCCGCTCGTCCCCCCCCCCCCCCCCCCAACCGTTCGTAGTCCTCCCCCCGACCCTTCGTTCCCCTACCCTGCTCATCAAACCCCCGCCCCCTCCCCCTCACCTCCCTTTCTCCGCTCTCTCCTATCCAGCCGACAGCCCCCTCAGAGATACTCGAAAAACTTCTCGACATTCTTCATGGATCCCAAACAACATTCTCAAGTTAGGTATGGCTACGCTTCCTTCTATTTTTTGCTCCCTTAGCTTGCGTACAAAATTTTAAAATTTCGCGCGTCGTGTTAATCAGGACTGTAGTGTACACCTGCAGTCCTGACCTTAGCTAGGGTTGGTGACCCACTTTCCTGGCCGTACATAGGACTGTAGGTTAAGCCTACAGTCCAATTTAACAAATTTTTTGGGAAGGACTGTAGGGCATGTCTACAGTCCTCACTGTAATACAGACTGTAGGGTGACCCTGCAGTCCACAATTGGCACTCATTAGGTAAGGACTGCAGGGTCCTCATGCAGTCCTAACCACGGTTAGGACTGCAGGCATGCCCTACAGTCCTTCCCAAAAAAATTTGTTAAATTGGACTGCAGTCCATAATGTCGCAGGTTTCTATTGTTTTTGTTTTTTTTTTTCGCTATAATTTTTCATTTCAATTTCTTGCCATCGTAGCCGCGGGGAGGAAGGTGCCAAGAGAAAGCGTCCGACAACGTCAGAACGAAAAGCACGCCAATTAATGCGTTATGCCGAGAAACCTCTAGTTATAGCCTCTGAACCGGCTACGAGGTCATATAGTCGAGGCAGAGTGAAGAGGGTGGCCTCGAAGAAAAAGGTTTTAGTTAGTTCTTCATCTCTCGAGAGTGAGGGCGATCCATGCCCAATTGGGTGCACAATGTTAACATCAATAGAGCACCACATTTGTAACTCCCCTTCCCGAAAATTTTAAAAATATTTTATTTATTATTTTAATTTTAATTGTTTTATTTGGTGATTATTAGATTTTATAAATAATTTCTAGAAATTCGATATATGTAAATTATACGTATTATCATTAATATCTAATGGTGTTGTAGAATAATTGTAAAGAGTTGGCAGACCAAAGAAAGACTTGGTGTAATAGGATGCATACCAGATACATTGATTTATTTTATTTTGTTACCATAGTTATTATTATTATTATCATTATTGTTATTATGATATTACTCTTATTATTATTATTATTATTATTATTATTATTATTATTATTATTGTTATTACTATATTATTTCTTAGTATACCTGTGTATGTGTATATATATAAATATACATATATACATAATATATGGGTGTATAAATAAATAACGTGTAGATGTATATATAAATATATATGTGTGTATATAGAAATATGATGTATGTGTTTTTATATAAATGAATATATGGATATGGGCATACGTACATATATACATATAGTGTACCTGTGAATATATATGTGAATATATTATAGATATACATGTGTATGTAGGTATACATATATACATGTGAAGGTGTACGTACATATAGTATATATATGACCTCTGTGTGTGTGTGTATATATATATATATATATATATATATATATATATATATATATATATATATATATATATATAAACATATATATAATAAATGTGTATATGTGTATCTATAAATATATTGTACATAAGTATATATGGGTATATATATATGAATATATATACGTACAAAAGTATTTAAGTGTATTCCTGTATTTATACATAAATATATATATATATATATATATATATATATATATATATATATATATATATATATATATATATTATATATTTACGTGTATGTGTGAATATATATATATATATATATATATATATATATATATATATATATATATATATATATATATATATATATATATATATATATATATATATATATATATAGATACTTTTATATATATATATATATATATATATATATATATATATATATATATATAAAAGTATCTATATATATATATATATATATATATATATAAGAAGTGGAAAATAGTAAAAGAAAAAGATTAAGAAATAAGAAAAAGGAAAGAGGAAGAGAAGGGCAGCCCGGCCCATGCGAGGCCCCCATCCCAGCTCAACCAGAGCAGAACCTATTCCCCAAGCTTCCCGAACTACTCTGTATACTACCAAGTATTTGAATGAAAAAGGAATAGAAAGGAATAAGCAAACCCCAAACCTGAGAGCCCAACACCCCTTGAACCCGAACTACCCCGGCCCACACGAACTCCCCAAAACGGACCCTACATAATTTCCCCCACAGGCTACCGAGTAATAAAACCCAACCCAATCTCTGCTACATCCCGAGCAGTAGAAGGAACCCCCTTCCGATCCTATTTAAATACGAAACTCGTATTCGAGGGAGCGTTCGAAACCTCCAAAACCCTAGCGAAAACCAACGCCGCCAAACCCCAGCGCTGGGCGAACCGCCCAGCGGCCGCGCGCCGCCGGGGGACCACCGCCGCCGGCGCGGCAACGCTGGACCAGACGCGCGCGCGCGTACGGGACGCGGACGGGACGACAGTGCACAAGCAGCAGGGGTGCCACTTTGTCGCGGGAGTTCTTCGCACACAGTGGATCAATTCCCGAACCGATTTCTCGGGTACAATCTTAACCCATACGATTTCAACCTCCTTCTTTTGTTTTGAATTTAGAAGTCTTAGATTGCTCGATAAATCGACGCAAACCTTGTCGAAAAACCACTTGGAAATAGTTAGAAAACTGTCCCAAACACCTGTTTTGGAAGACTGTTTACGAGCAGAATACTGGCGATTTATAAAATCTACCTGAAGGCATTTGTTAGCAACATATAGGGCTAGAAAACCCTTTTTACAGAAACCAATTTGGATAACTGTGTGTCGAGAAATCGAACCCCGAACTTGGACAAAAATCTGTTTTAAAAGCATTGAAAACTCTCCACACGACGTGCGTCCCGCCATTCCGGGCGACGTGGTCGCGCACCGAAAGTATCGAAAGTTGCGTAACAGCTTCGTGGTCGTGTGGGCTTTGACGGAATTCAAATTGGTCGCGTGTGCGCGACGAATTTGATGCGTATCCGTCGAAATTCCCCGTATCGTGCACGTTGCAAATTTCTCAATTACTTTGTGCACGTTCGTCGGATCGAGACGAAACTTGCGCCAACAGGACCGTATCATTTTTCTGGTCCTGTATGCCAAGTTTGGTCCAATTCTGAGACAGTTGAATCCGACGTCGTTTTGCGGGCCCTACGGTTCCACTCAACGGGCGATTTTGTGCACGACCCGCCGGAATCCAACTCTGGACATACGGTTGGGTTCGTATCAGAAAACTGGATCCGTAGACATGTAGTTTGACGACTTTAGAGACCATTGGCTCTGACACGCTTTTCGGTACAAAGCAGGTCCAACGGAGGACATCGTTTTGCTCGAAATTACCGTTTTGCTCCTGTGTCCAGAATTGGACTTAAGGACATGCAATCCTAGCTAATTTGACCCTTCTGGACACGTTGGTGATATTTGTTTTAGCATCCGACAATGTTTGTAGATATTTTCTCTAGGTGTCACCATTTGTTGGTTAATTCTTATATTTTCGTAATTCGGAATTAGTACAACCTCATAGTTTAATACTTAGAGACTAGACTTGATCCTCCTTTGACCAGGTTGACTATATTAACCAAAAATCAACTATAGGTCAACCATTGGCTTAGTTTGACCCGGATTGAACTAGAATTTGACTTTAGTTGACCCAGTGGACTTGTTGATTGGACTTTGACCTAGAAGGATCTAGAACTATCTAGAATGTACTGTAGATTACTTTTATTTCATGTTAGAATCTTTTGTGACTTGTGATTGCTCTAAATAGGACACTGTGACTCCAGTTGGACATCTACACTTATCAACGGCTTGGATTACCAGGCGAATATAGTTTATTGTCTGCATTTCGATATTGATCTTTACTATATTTCATTGATTAGTCATTGGTTATGTGATTATTTTCTATTATAAGTTGTGGAGTCGGGAATTAGAAGTACTAAAGATATGTGATCTGACCATAGCCCGTGTTAGACATTGTAGCCCGTGTTTACTTTTCTGCAAGTAGTGTAGCCCGTGTTTATTTTCTGCAGTAGTGTAGCCCGTGTTATTTTCTGCAAGTAGTATAGCCCGTGTTTACTTTTCTGCAAGTAGTGTAGCCCGTGTTTACTTTTCTGCAAGTAGTATAGCCCGTATTTATTTTTCATGCAAGTAGACCTCGTAGACCGTACAGTGTAGTACCCCAGACCGATCACATATCAAAGGTACTTTTAACAGTTGGGGAAAGTCTGTTGTGTCTATTTATTTACTATTGGTTTTCTGTATTTCCTGTCTATTTTCAAAACTCATAATTGATGTCTAACCTTTGTTTATAGTCATTTTCTTTATTTGAAATTGCATTCAGTGAATTGTGCTCGTTCCATTCCTGACTGGAAACCAACATTTTCAGATTAGCCGTGGATTCACTTAGCTTGGGGAGTGACGGGAATACTTGCAGACAAAGGCCTAGAGACTAGCTAGATAGTTGAGTTGTAGTCATTCATTTATTTGTACAAGTTTATATTTTTCTACAAATGTAAAACTTGTGATCATTGTAAGTTAAATTAATTATGAATGAGTATTATTTGTGATTCTGATCTTCATGGCCGTGACAGCGTTCTACCGCCGACACTGCGGCGTAGGCTGGCTTGGACACGTCTCGTATCCGTTTTATTAAAAAAAAACGGGTGCGGGTCGTGACAACATTGCGTACAAAATCTGGAATGAACCTGTAAGTACAACGCCCTATAGTGCTAGTATTGTATTCATTATCAAGTTGCAAATTATGTTGACACTTTGTTCTTTAAATGTTTTCAGGCCCAGCGTATCCTAAGACCTATCAATAACGGCACGAAATATCGTTCTTGGGCGTACGACGACCTCGCACACGACGTCAAGGCCCTTATTGCCCCTACCAGCTTGTATTATTTGGTAAAATATAGCTATCAGACGGTCGACAACGCCCTAGTCTCTGCATTTGTCGAGCGTTGGCACCCGGAGACGAACAGTTTCCATCTTCGGTGGGGGGAGATGACGATAACGCTTGACAACGTTTATCAAATATTGGGTGTTCCTGTGGAGGGTCGTCCGTGGGAGAGCGACAACAAAGCACAGATGGTCTTCCATTGGTATGATGAGATGGTCGCACTAGTCGGCGAGTCCCTCGGACTAGAGCCATCGGCATTTATATCTCTGGAAGGTTTCAAGAAGGGGCAATCTCTCCCTCTCAAATTTTTGGAGTCATTGACTAGCGTGGCCGGGGTTGCTGATGATGCAAATAGGCTTGCCCGTGCATACTTGATGTTTATTCTTGGATGTGTCGGCATCACAGATAAGTCTGAAACTTCGATAAATTCGAAGTATCTTTTGGACTTCAGAAATCTGAATAACCTAGGAGAGGTTTCTTGGGGAAACGAGCTTCTTGTGTTCCTATACCTCGAGCTTGGGGCGGCATCTCGTGTCAATTCGAAGACTATTGCCAGATGCCAGACCTTACTTCATGTAAGTTCTTTACTAGTTCATACTTGTGTATTCGCTAGCGTTGTTAACTTTTCTAATATTTTTCATCCAGACATGGATATATGAGCACTTTTCGACGCTCAAGCGTGCAACAGTCGTCGGAGACTACGATGAATGTCTGCCCAGGATGTGTAGATGGAAGCAAAACATCTCCCACTCATCCGACGTCAAAAAATCGGACCACGTGCCTTGTGGAATATGATGTCTTGTATTCAAAAAGAAGAGGTAAAATATTTACTTATCTTACTTAGCATCGGTCATCGCATTAATGTTGTAATTGTCATCTACAGATAGTATGGGATCCGTACCGTGATGTGAGACAAAGTCGACCCATGCAACAAGTTGCTCTGTTCCACATGATGCTTACCTGTCATGACATTGAGGTGCTTCGCCAGTTTGGTTACGTACAGACGGTCCCGCGGGACACTCTCAGGGTGGTAACGACTTCAAAGGGGGATAAGGCCCAAACCTACTAACAACCAAAGTTCAATGCACTACCGGCTTCTTTTTGTGGAGTGGCAAAGTCATTTAGTCCGTAATTCTGATCGTCGGCCGGTGGGCGAGATGTACGATTGTAGCGACGACTACATGCAGCATCATGCGTACGTCGGCATGACTATTCTAACCAATCCAGACAAGCCCGGGCCACCCGTAAAAACTCATATCCCGCCCAAGGAAGTGTTGTACGTCGCTGTGAAGAAAATGCCTGGTGATCCATTCATTAGCATATGTTGTGTGACTTGATTGACAAATATATGTTTACCATTATGCAGGCTAGGAAATTGCGTGACTTGTCGAGAAGTCTCGTCACTTGCAAGGGTGCAAACTATGTCGAAGTCACCATAAAATTGCAAGACTTAGACACCCTGGCTGAATATCCCTTCTCCGCAACGATGGAGCAACGCATGAAAAGAAGAAATGACGAATGACTGGGATTATTTTGGATTGTTTGGGATTGTTTTGGATTGTTTTCTAGAATGCTTGGTTTTGTTGTTTGTTGAATGTTGTGGTTTGGATTATTGTTTGGAATGACTGGGATTGTTTTGTTGTTTTCAATCTTCTGTTTCAATTTGTAATAAAACTAGGCTCGCTAAATATGTTTGTGTTGAAAATGAAATCACTGTGTTTAGGTTTTCAATCTTCTATTTTGGAATCACTGTTTAGGATTGGAAAAGCTTCTGTCAATTGAGAAATGGAGAAAAGTTTCTGTCAATCGAGGACTGCAGGCAAGCACTACAGTCCTGTCTTCACTTGGACTGCAGGCAAGTCCTGCAGTCACTGTAGGTTGGAAGTTTTAAACAAAAATGGAGAAAAGCTTCTGTCAATTGAGGACTGCAGGCAAGCACTGGATCCACAAAAATTGGAGAAAAGCTACTGGATCTTGCAGTCTAACACAAAAAAAGGAGAAAAACTACTGGATCTTGTAATTTAACATCAAAATATCCTTTCAATTTAAATATCAAAATACACATTCATTCAATTACAATATCAAAATAGTCTGTGGGCCTGATTTTGGGGTCCTCGATCTTCATCAATCTCTTATAAGCATCTATTGTGCCCAAATAAGGAATCGTCCATCCGATCGCTTCAGCTGGTGCATGCTTTGACCAACTCCACGTTGGTGGGGGATTATGCGCATGTCCAATAAATCTGGGAATGACAAAGTGGTCTCCGATACGGCCAATTGCAGGAAGAGTAGTTCGAATGTGGTTGTCCGGCGGATGGCACATTGGAAAGAAGATATTGTTATTGCCAGGTGAAAGAGATACTAGTGGTATACTATACCTATTAGCAAACAGGTATGAAGCGAAAGGGACGGATAAGTAGTTTGCTTCTCCACAAACGGTCTCATTGCAGACAAGGCTCGTAAACAAAGAACCAACAATTTCGATATTGAGTAACTTGGTGTAGAATGGAAGACGTGACTGTAACTCTGAATGAAGCTCTGCTCTAACTTGTCTCCACCCTTCTTTATGACAATACCCAAGATGTCGGGCAAGAGCATGAAATCCATAATGTTCGTCAGCGGGAACATCATCAATAACCCATATATAGTGTCGTATCTTAAGCAAAAATGAGTCACTGTAGACGCCGAGAGCAGAAGGTAAGTGTTTCTCAACTCCTACACTGTTTGGATTGACTGTTTTCTGTTTATTTCGGCAAACGGACAACTTACTCCTCTGCGACCCACTAGAAGGTAAGCTAACTTCTGCTCTCTGAAATATTCGATCAACATGCTCAAATGATGATGGATTTCTCTGAGTAGACTGGATCTTCTTCTTTTGTGTGCTAGTCTGTCTTGTCTATGGTCTTCCCTTATGAGCGGAAACAACAGATGGCTCTTGCAATCGAGTAGATGATGGGTTAGCAAGTTCCTGTATTTGGTTCTTGATAGAACGTCTTTCTGGTCCAAGTGAGGCGCACCATCTAGCGTGAAGTAGTTTCACGTGCAGCAGAGAGTAGAAGTCATCTTCAGGAGCAACCAGAGGCATAATTGACAACTGTCTCCACCGTTGATCGACATTGTCTACCGGGATTGTTCTTCCTTCACGTCAATACAAGTTGATTTTATGTGCGCATGGTAGGCCAAGAGAATGGAGATATGCACAACCACAAACATCAGGATCAAAACCAACTAATTTAGCTCTCTCAATCTCCTCTATTAGTAATCCCAACGCTTTGTGGGACACTTCGTGAGTTAAGGCATCCAACATGTGTTCTTTCTTATGATCATGTTTTGTAATATTGAGACTTATCTCAAATGATGCTCTAATCTCGTAGAGGCTAGACGATATCATTATATCCATCACTTCCCAAACAAACACGAAGTTACCAAGCGATGACCGAAGACGTTTCTTCAAACTTGAGTGCGCTCCTTCAGCTCGGTTTGTAGTGGTTGTGCCATAATGCTTCAACTTGTTGGTCCACGCTAAAACAAACTGCTCTTTATGTGGTGCTAGCCAAGTATCGTTTGTCATGCCCCGCTCCCGTAGGAGCGATCGTCCTCGCTAAGGCATGATGCCGCACGAGCCTAGATTGCGCTCGTGCAAGGCGGGTTCCATAACGGTCGATTTCAGCGGCTGCGACGGGGTCGTCACACAGAAGTCCCAAGCAGAGACATTGAAACAGCAGCGAAAGTTTGAAAGCAAAACACAAGTCATTACAAAACATTCTTTTATTGATATGGAAACAATGGTTACAATGGGGCGCAGGGCCAAGATTACAAGTCTCTCAAGCTCACTCTTCTCACATTATAAGTCACTCAGCTCTCTCTCATCTCTCAATACAAGTCTTGAGCCAGCGGATGCTTTGGAAGGCGACGTCCACACATTATGTCCTGTATAAGTCTTGACTCCATACGGCCGCACGCTTCGAATCGCCAAGGAACTCCATGCCTCGACGCATCCAAGCGAGCTCCGCGCCACGAGCTTCTACCTGTGCCTGCACATGAAAACTATGTGGGTGTCAGTACTCAACTGTACTGGTGGAATGAGCTCCTCGCCCACCCATACAAAACTAACACGTTAATTTACTTTGTGCAACATAATCCCTTCTTATCACTTGTCTTTCTAGTCTTGCCTTAGGATCAGTTTTTATGACCGATGCCTTGCCTATTTTGTGTCTTTAGACTATCCCGTGCTTGCAACATCAATGTTAACTCAACAACGTTAACCTATCAAGTCGTGTTTGCCTTACGGCTTAAAATCAGAGACGCAACTACGCGATAAGACTCCATTCCCGTATGACCGTGCTACAAACCCTTGATGAGGCCGTGCCTCGCAACTCAGTGAAACTTAACCATATCGCCGCCTCGCGGTCCTTGCTACCTTGATCATTAACTGACCCAATCAAGACTTGTGAACTTAGTGTCACTTAACCAACTTGCCTTGCGGCGATTCCTGACTTAAACCCGAAATGACTCAATCCAACTTGTGCAACTCTATGCCAACATCTTAAGACTCGACGCCATAACTCGTGTCGAAGCACGACGCCTATGTTGATGCCAAATCTTAGACCCAAACACTGTGTTCTAACGGTACACACATTCAACTCGACTCAATCCAAAGGCATACACGCGGATGGCCGCTATTTTACCGACATCTATATGAACTTGGCCACTAGCATCACAAGCTATCCTTACGACGTATAGCTTGGTTAAATCGGGGTCCTTTCAACGTAAGTAGCTAGCTCCGTTGCAAGCCCCCGCTTTAACCCGTGCTAAAACCTTATGCACGATTATACCCTGTTTTCTCCCAGGCCGAGTCGGTCCCATGGCCCAGGGTTGCCGCTCGAGGAAACTTCGCCCTTGTCGACAAGTTGTCCAATGACCATACAAGACTCGACACAAACTGGCGTCTCACACAGTCATCCTTCTTTCAGTGTTACCCTCTCTTTCAAAACCATGTTTAAGACTTATATCCTTGAGATCCCACGGTCGCGAGCCTTCTCCCTTGATGCCATATCCTTTTTACTCAACTTAGGAATTGTAGAAGCATGGAATTTTACAACCAGAAAGCCCATGCGCCAGGCATTATATGCGCCAGAACTCAGACAGCTAATCGAATAAGCCATAGACATTCGAAGAAGGACTTTTTATTATATGTAAAAGTCTATTACATGTCTAGGAGAATTTCTACAAAGGAAGGATCCTAGATCTACAGCCAACAGCCACCATGCGCCTTCCAGATAGGCACAGCAACCACCATGTGCCTTCCGATAGGCGCAGCAGTCACCATGCGCCGCCAGTTAGGCGCAGCAGATACCATGCGCCTCCAACCAGGCGCATCCCACCATCTCCTCAGTAGCTCAGTTATGTGCATCTCTCCAGCAGCTTAGTTATGTGCATCACTTCAGCAGCTCAGTGATGTGCAACTCTTCCAACCAGGCTCACCTGGCCGAGCAGAGCCCAGTTATGTGCCACTCTTCCAGCCAGGCTCGTCTGATAAGTGCTTCGCCAAGCAAAGCATTTAATCCTCTGGCTGGAACCAAGGAAGAGAAGAGCACCGCAAATGCTGTGGCCAGGGGAGGCTTCGAAAGAGCCTCCAAAGACCAAGGAAGACCGTGATCGAAATTATGGCACAAGGAGCTTTCAACACAAATCAAAGTGGGCGGCATCCACTTTGAAGGAAGAGAGAGCCTAGCACCGCCATTCCGATCTACGGCTCTTCCGGAACAACGGAGACGAGGCCCGAACATCCTTATCTTTGGATGCAACAGGCACCTTCCGCCTGCCTCGGAAGCCCTCGACTCCGTCTTTTGGATTTAACAGTCACCTTCAAGTGCATCGAAGACAACACGACGTCTCATCTTCACCCTCGGAAGCACTTCGTCAACAGAATGCACCCGCATATCCAAGTTCATGTTGGAATTACGTGAGGGAATGAGGAGCAAACCTGCTCTCCATGCCACTATTTATAGGCCGGGCAAATCAAACCCACGCGCCAAGTGGATGACTCTCCGAATTCTGTGCAATGAATTTACATTAAATGGATGAATCGGACGCCTCGAATTCAGCCAAACGGCTATTTATAGCACTCGAGGAGCGAGACAGCCGCGTCATTAAAAGACATGTTGGATGCGCCAGCCAAACTGCATATGGACGCGCCCTCCAGCATCAGGTACATCACACAGACGCGCCCTACAGTACCCGGCGCATCACAGAGGATGCGCCCTCCCTCACATCTCCATGCCGAGTGGGACAACAACCAATGTGCCCACTCAGCTGTCCATCGAACATCACAAACATTAAATGCTGAACTGATACCAGAGTTGGCAGCACGCTTCCCAAAGTCTGAACAGTGACAGCTTTTTCAGAGAACGAAGCGTCGGCAACGTCAGCATCATCATGACTCTATTTCGACGGCTACTGCCACGTGGCCATCCGCATGCGCCTCTACGGCCATGCGTCCAAATCACCATGTGCCTCTACGGCCATGCGTCCAAACCAGCATGCGCCTCAAAAGTCATGCGCCTCAGACCCTTCACTGATCCCTAAAGACAGAAGAAGAGTCTTCAGTTGAAGCTTTGCATGCGCCTCAAAAGCCATGCGCCCCAGACTGATCTCTGATCCCGAAAGACAGAAGGAATGTCACTTGCATGCACCTCAAAAGCCATGCGCCCTAAATGGTTTATAACTCCTAAAGGTTATGAGCCGCAGTCTCCTCCTGTGCCCAGATCCAAGGCGCAGCTCACCAGATCACTGCCCCCCCCAAATCCGAGATCTTCGAGCCATGGGTCGATAACACGTGTCCTTTGACTCAACTCGTCCAAGATTTCAGCAACAGAAAGATCTTCTCCTCTGCTACGTGCCGGCTCACAACAGCAGTATGAAGAGTTCAACCTCCTAATCAGGGCGCATCATCCGTGCGCCCCCATCAGCAACTTCTACGTGGCGTCCCCACGCACCAGCGCATCCTACATATGCGCGCATGAGCAGCCAACCTGCCCAGCTATAAATAGAGGGATCATTTCCTTCTCACAGAGAGGGACAACACACAGAATCCACAACGAACATACAAGGAATCATCAGAGAGGCAGATACAGACACTCAACGTCTTTCTCCTCTCAGCAAGCTCCAGCACCCAGAGCAATCCACGCCTTCAGAGAACCGATAACCGTCGTCAGCCGGTCAACGGAGTCAACGCATTACCACTCGCTCCATTGGCACTAAGGACCCAGCTTAAACAAAAGTGTACTCCTAGGACTACATCTAAGTCCTACATTGTAATACTGTTCTGTTTGTATTAAAGTTTTCAATCAAACAATTTTAATGGCAAACAAGCTGGCGACTCCGCTGGGGACCTCTTTCTCCTCTTCCGAGAAAGTTGTGTCACAGGCCGACGATGTGAAGGTGGGCTCCTCCCACAAGACGCTGGTCGTGCGCCTCAATCAACAGGCGTACGAGGAGTTCATTTCTGAAGGAAGTGCGAGTCCTTCGAAGCGGCTACCAAAGCCGAAGAAGATCCGCATGGCCTGGGTGCGCAAGGTCGACGCCTCGGGCACCACCACTGAAGGGGATGCAGCAATCCAGCCTTCCCTTCCTGCTGACGTTCTCAGCAACCAAGGTGCGCCCGTCGATGCAGCGCATCTCTTGGGGAAGCGTGCGGCCGACCACGTTCCCCAGCCATCTCCCCCTCAGGCGAGGAAGATACGTCGACGGAGCAGGGGCGCAGCCAATGCCCCGCGCATCACCTCTGATGCGCCACAAAAAGCCTCTGTCTTTGACAGACTCACTCGCTGTAATGGCGAGGAGAATTTGGATGCTGAGTACTATGCGCCCCAGCGGGCTGGTACGAAGAAATTCAAGACGGCACGGGCCATGCGCCACAAACGTGCTATGCCAGCAGCCGGCCAGAGGCACGCGCTCGTCATCACGCGCGCTGCCGATGGCAAGCTGTACAGGGTTGACTCAAGTGCTTCTGCACCAACAACGAGTCGATCTTCGAAGCCCTCATCTCGCTTGGGCGCATCTACTGCGTGCACAACCAAGTCGAGAGAGGCAAACTCAGTGGTCTTGAACTTCTGCGCCTCCTCTGGTTGTGCGTTTGAGGTCCGTTCAAGTCACTTCAAATGTTGTGGTTCCCCTACTACTGATCGTGATGCCTGCTTGGTATTAGATCAGGGGGCACAGCACTCACCTGACCACCCCGGCGTTTGGCCTTGCCATACGTCTGAAGGGGGTGTGAAGGCACCACTCTTCTCCAACGACCTGCGCAACGTGATCACTCACAAGCGCCGGTCAGGAGAGTCGACCAACAAGCACGATGCGTCTCTTATGGGGCATACTTGTGCGGTGGTCACCATCAACTGCTGTTGCGAAGCGGCAGCTCCACCAAGACAGTCGGTCTTCCAACGACTACAATCATCGACACCTCTCCGACATCGCATTGGGGCGAAGGTGTCAGCTGAAGAGGAGCCAAAGGTCGCTTCATGCAACGTGGTCTCCAACTCCTCATCAATCCGGAAGACGACTGCCAATTCCTCGTCTTCATCCAAAAGCCAGCCGAGGAAAACCAAGGCAGCTGTCTCGACCTCTGGAGTGTTTGAAGGCACTCGGTTGAGGAAAAAGTCCTCGAAGAAAGCTGGGGGTAGCCAGACCCTTGTTGAGCCTCCTCCCGAAGAGGAAGATGTCCAAAGCACAGCAGCGGCGGATCTCCATCATCAAGGCGAGATTACTCTCCCTGAAGCCCCTCAAAATGAGGATGTCCTCCAGGACACTGCCGGGGATAGTTCTGGAAATGAAGAGGTCCTTCAAGACGGAGCCGAGGGCAAGCAGACCCTTGCAGATGCGTCTGTTGAAGATGAACTCCAGAATGTGGCTGGGGGTAGCCTAACACCAGGAGAAGTGACTCTCCCGCATGAGAGTGAGGCCGAAAGCGAAGCCTCAACCAATCCATCCACTCCTGACCGTGTCAGGACAGTATACATGGCTGGAGATGATGTCGAGTCTGATGCGCCGTCGCAGGACATAGTCTAGCGCATAGACTCATTGGAGGGAGGACTCAAAACCCTCTCTGCCTCAATGCAAGTACTGACTCAAGCAGTGTTTGAGATGCGATCGGCCTTGATCAGGACACCTTCAACTGGTCCTGACCCAGGAGCTAATGGGGAGTCGAGTGTGCCCCTCCAACGGGCGCCCTCGGATACAGAAGCACCTCGGACCTCAGAGCCCTCAAACGCTCCAATCCAGATGGTACCTCCTTCCCCGACTCCTAGCTCTACGGAGGATGTGGTCGAAATGATCAAAGACCTGCGGGAGCGCTTCGAGTCCAAGAATAGGCAAGAGGAACGCCAGAAGATGGGCATTCCCCAGCTTTATCCCCTCGAGTGGAACAAGGTGGTTTATCCCCCAAAGTATAAGCCACAAACACTCACCCCATACGACGGGAAGGACTCTCCGCGACGGTACCTGACGTACTTCCAGTCACAGACAGGGCATCTTCCGAAGGAGGACGCGCTCCTCACCAGTATCTTTGTCGGGGCCCTGAAAGGAGTGGCGTATGACTGGTACTGCAGCCTCCCCGATAATTCCATATCGTCCTTCGACGACCTGATGCGCTTCTTCCTCGACCGCTTCTATGACGGCGGGAAGGACATGACGATGGCGTCTCTCATAGAGATACGTCAGAAGGAGAAGGAAACGGTTCGGGCGTTCATCGAACGCTTCCGACAGGCTTGCTTCAGGCTACCTCCAGGCATGCCAGAACATGCGCTCCTCTCCGCTTGCAGCATGAACATGCTGCCTGCAGTAAAGCTCTGGCTCAACTCTACTCCCCCTCCTGACTGGAGCTCCCTGATCATCGAAACTGAAGCTGCAGAAAAGAAGGCGGCCAATGCATGTCTTCTGGGTGTCAGCTTCCCCGCCTTTGACGATAAGGGGAAAAAGTCCGCAGCTAACAGCTCTGGACGAGAAGCAAAGGGGAAACAGGCATTGACTGTTAATGCCTCAAAAGGCGCATCTGCGCCTACTCAGAAACCTCCACTGGCACCAAGACCCAAGGAGGTTTATTCATTCAATGATGACGACACCCT
This sequence comes from Iris pallida, assembly GCA_029216955.1. NCBI lineage: Eukaryota > Viridiplantae > Streptophyta > Magnoliopsida > Asparagales > Iridaceae > Iris > Iris pallida. The sequence goes on along the minus strand of JANAVB010038616.1, from coordinate 4,712,389 downwards.
GTAACTTTTTGAGATACTGAAGCAGGGTGACAAGATTAAGCTACCGGACCCAAAGCGGCCCCATGAAGTTGGGAAAGTGGACAACCCAAGGTACTGTCACTACCATCGGTTTGTCGGACACCCGACCAAGGACTGCTACGTCCTCAAGAATTACATCCAGCGCATGATCAATGCGGATGTAATCTCCGTCGACTATGAAGAGAAGACGGTGTCGGCCAATCTGGTTTCGCTTCAGTTCGGCACCTTGCCGCCAACTACCACACAAGATGGCGTCGTCCCCATCCCTAAGGCGACAATGGAGGTGGTAAACTTACCACCTACTCGTGACAATGTGAGTGGACTCACCCCGCTCACCACATCTCGAGGAGAGGTCCTCTGGGTTCACCCCGACCTCGTCTTCGAGGTGACTCAATCGGAGGTACGCCCTACCTCCAAATCAAAAGGCAGGAAGATCAAGTCTTGCCGTACAGTCTCTTCTTCAACAGAAGAGGCACTTCCAGTACAAACACGTGCACAACAGAGCTCCCAATCCGGCGAAGCCGCCGTCGAGGTGGTGCCTCCTAGCACCATCCCTGAAGAGGGTCCATCTAAGCCCTCAGCAGCCAATAAGCAGAAGCAGGTGGAGGCCCGTTTTGACAGACCTCTACGGAAAAAGAATTCTTCGGGACTGTCCAAGCCTCACAACTTCGATATTCTGGCACAATTAGCCAGTACACCTGTGCGCCTGTCTTTGTTCGAGCTCCTGCGTCTTTCTAAAGATTCCCGAGAAGCTCTCTGCGAAGCTCTGAAGGACGCTGAATCCTTTCTCAGTCAGGTCAAGCAGTCTGAAGACCTCCCAACTACTTGTGCGCACTATCATTGTGCGGATGAAGTTATCCCAAACATAACTTTCACCCAACAAGACATGCTGCTCAAGCATCACCGACATAATCGACCGCTGTATTATACAGGATACATTGGCTCGGTTAAGGTGAGCCGGATTCAGATCGATCCTGGGTCTTCCCTAAGCATCATTCCAAAGGCGCTGCTATCAAAGCTGGGGATCCCGATGTACCGGCTGGCGCCTTCCAATACAACCATCAGTGGCTTCAATGCTAGCAAGAGCGAGCCATTGGGCAAGATCTGACTGAAGTGTCACATTGGCAGCCTCAAAACTGAGGTGACTTGTTATGTAGTAGATGCCGAGGTCAACTACAATATCCTGCTCGGTCGACCATGGCTGCATGAGTACATGGTGGTGCCCTCCACGCTCCACCAGTGCATGAAGTATGTATCCACCAATGGCGTCATCCGGACGGAGTTTGCAGACATCGATCCTTTCAAAGGGATTGAAGCCTACTTCACCGATTCTGACTTGTACAAGCCCATTGACGAGGAGGAAGCCAACGACGCTGATGATGAGGCAGAGACGACAACAGAGCCGGACATGGAGCCTGAGGCGACTCCCGACGCCCCCTTGAAAATCCGACTGAAGGGCAAACTACCCCAGAAGGCGCCTCCAATGAGCATCAAGCTATCAGGGAAAGCGTCGGCTCGCGAAGCACCCCTGAAGATACGCCTCAAGGGAAAGCCACCTCAAACATCGGCTCCCCTGGTGGCAAAATTACAAGGGAAGGTGTTTGCCATTAAAATTGTTTGATTGAAAACTTTAATACAAACAGAACAGTGTTACAATATAGGACTTAGATGTAGTCCTAGGAGTACACTTTTGTTTAAGCTGGGTCCTTAGTGCCAATGGAGCGAGTGGTAATGTGTTGACTCCGTTGACCGGCTGACGACGGTTATCGGTTCTCTGAAGGTGTTGATTGCTCTGGGTGCTGGAGCTTGCTGAGAAGAGGAAGACGTTGAGTGTCTAGAACTGCCTCTCGGTGATTCTCTGTTGTCGATTCTCTCTGTGTTGTAAGTCCTCTGTTCTGAGTCTCTGTGTGTGTGTGTGAAGGAGATGATCCTTCTATTTATAGTTTTGCAGGCTGGCTGCTCATGCGCGCATGCAGGATGTACCGGTGTGGGGATGCCACGTGGAGGTTGCTGATGGAGGCGCACGGATGCTGCGCCCTGATCGAGGGGGAGAACTCTTCATACTGCTGTTGTGAGCCGGCATGTAGCAGAGAGAAGATCTTTCCGTTGCTGAAATCTTGGATGAGTTGAGTCAAAAGACACGTATCGTCGACTCATGGTTCGAAGATCTCGGATTTGGTGGAGAAAAGTGATCTGGTGAGCTGCGCCTTGGATTGGGCGCAGGAGGAGGCTGCGGCTCATAACCTTTAGGAGTTACAAACCATTTGGGGCGCATGGCTTTTGAGGCGCATGCAGGTGACTTTCCTTCTGTCTTTCGGGATCAGAGAGCAGTCTGAGGCGCATGGCTTTTGAGGTGCATGCTGATTTGGACGCATGACCGTAGAGGCGCATGCTGATGGACGCATGGCCGTAGAGGCGCATGCTGATGGTGGAGTAGCCACGTGGCAGTAGCCGTCGAAATAAAGTCATGATGATGCTGACGTTGTCGACGCTTCGTTTTCTGAAAAAGCTGTCAACTGTTCAGACTTTGGGAGGCGTGCTGCCAACTCTATCAGTTCAGCATTTAATGTTGGTGACGTTCGATGGACAGCTGAGTGGGCGCGTCGGTTGGCGTTCCACTCGGTATGGGGATGTGTTAGGGCGCACCCTCTGTAATGCGCCGAGTACTGTAGGGCGCATCTGTGTGATGCGCCTGATGCCGAAGGGCGCGTCCGTGTGATTCGCTGTCTGGCTGGCACATCGGACATGTCTTTTAATGATGCGGCTGTCTCGCTCTTCGAGTGCTATAAATAGCCGTTTGGCTGAATTCGAGGCGTCCGGTTCATCCATTTAATGTAAATTCATTGTACGAAATTCGGAGGGCCATCCACTTGGCACGTGGGTTTGATCTGCCCGGCCTATAAATAGTGGCATGGAAAGAAGATTTGCTTCTCATTCCCTCACGTACTTCCAACATGAACTTGAACATGCGGGTGCATTCTGTTGACGAAGTGCTCCCGAGGGTGAAGATGAGACGCTGTGTTGTCTTCGATGTACTTGAAGGTGACTGTTACATCCAAAAGACGGAGTCGAGGGCTTCCGAGGCAGGCGGAAGGTGCCTGTTGTATCCAAAGATAGAGATGCTCGGGCCTCGTCCCCGTTATTCCGGAAGAGCCGTAGATCGGAATGGCGGTGCTAGGCTTTAGCCGCGGTTTCGATCATGGTCTTCCTTCGGCTTTGGAGGCTCTTTCGAAGCCTCCCCTGGCCACAGCATTTGCGGTGCTCTTCTCTTCCTTGGTTCCAGCCAGAGGGTTAAATGCTTTGCTTGGCGAAGCACTTATCAGGTGAGCCTGGCTGGAAGAGCAGCACATAACTGGGCTCTGCTCGGCCAGGTGAGCCTGGCTGGAAGAATTTGGCTGAAGGGATATGCATAGCTGGGCTGCTGAAGGGATGCACACAACTGAGCTGCTGAAGATATGGTGGGATGCGCCTGGTTGGAGGCGCATGATGTCTGCTGCGCCTGATTGACAGCGCATGGTGACTGGCAGCGCATGATGACTGCTGTGCCTAACTGGAGGCGCATGGTGGCCGCTGGCTGTAGACTTAGGATCTTTCCTTTGTAGAAATTCTCCTTTGTACAACCTTTTCTAGACATGTAATAGACTTTTATATATAAATAAAAAGTCCTTCTTCAAATGTCCATGGTTATTGACTTTGCTGTGAAGTGTTCTGTGCGAGTCCTGGCGCATGTAGTGTCTGGCGCATGGTCTTTCTGGTTGTAAAATTCCATGCTTCTACAAGACCCCCTTCAAAGTTTTCAAAACTTTTGAATAAGTTTTGGAATACTTTGAATAAGAAGCATGGAGTTCAGGGAGCATGATTTCTGGGCGCATGCCTGTTCGGGTGCATGCTCTTCTCAGTTAATGATGATGGTGTCTCGGTAACCGAAAAGATTAATGATGATCTTTTGGTTTTATTTGCTGCTATCCTTGTACAGAACCCGAGGCGACGGCCGAGATCACACGTCATCTGTTCACGCGTGCGACCAAGCCCTATAAATAGATAAGAGTTGGAGAGAGAAAGGGTTCTTCTTCTCTGTGCCTCTGCTTCTTTAGAGTTTCTTCTTCAAAACCCTAACTTCTTCTTCCTCGAGAGAATGGCTCCCAAGACTCCTCGCGGTGCTGCCGGCAAGGGGAAGGAGAAAACGAAGGAGTCCGCAGAAGTTGCGGCGGCTGTCGTTCCCCGTCGGCCTGTCGAAGTTCGGCCGGAGGTGGTTGGTAAGTCTCGTTGTCCGTACGCCAACGCACATAGGCCTTGAGTCTTTAATGATGTGCCGCGGTCTTTGCCCGCCGACGCGCATGGGTTTAAACCCTGGTGATGCGCCGAGGCTATACTGCTGACGCGCATGGGTTCAAACCCTGATGATGTGCCGAGGCCATACTGCTGACACGTATGGGTTCAAACCCTGATGATGCGCCTAGGCCATACTGCTGACGCGCATGGGTTCAAACCCTGATGATGCGCCGCAGTTTTCTCCTTTAGACACATTGTGTGTCCTCTTCTGACTTTTTCTGATCTTTTGCTAGTGTTGATGGCAATTCCGCTTTTGAGTGAAGTTCTCTTGGAGGCTGCCTTCAACCAAATGGGAGTAGAGCATAACGAGGAAGTGATAAACCCTGCTCAAGATGCTCTTGTGCTGGATCAGCCTCCTGAGAGAATGACCCTAATCCGTGAACAGCAGCATTGGTTCCTCAAACGGATGATGGAGCGTGGAGTCATTAAATCTTCCACATCTGATAAAGTGACCTTCCTGAAGCCTGAGTTCCTGTTTGGAGACCGTCTCGCTTCTACTGACTCGTCAGTGCTGAAGGTCAAGGAGGACTGGTTCTTTACTGCGAATGGAGTGCATATGACTGTTAAGCAACTTGAACGTCAGTGGCCTTTGACGTCCTTCTGTCGCCTTGTTTTCCAGAGGAGGATGTCTTGGGAGCTTACCCCTTCTCAGGGGGAGCGGTGACTGGTGTCATCCAAATTGATTCTACTTCCGACCAAAGGGATGCTTTGACCGTTGTACGGTCTGGGTCTTCTTACACTTGGCGGACTTTACGTCCTGGGAGCCTCTACAGTGATGTACCCATTGATACGTTTGCTTATAGTGCTTCGACTTTTACACATCGTATGTTTTTGATGGAACGTTCCTACCCGACAGGAGAGTTTCGGATGGAGGGTTGGTGCCATTACGTCTCCAAATGGGATAAACTGACGCTCGGGATCTTGTCGCGGTTTCGGACTGAGCTCCGAGAGATCGGGTTGACTGCCGCGATCCGTGCTACCCAGGCGGGTGTTGACCTTAATAGGCACATGTTCCTCGTACTCCTGGAGATGTTTGATATCCATACCAGGACCTTCTTTACTCCGGTAGGGGAATTAGGGCTCGCACTTCATGAGATGTATGAGGTGTCTAAACTCCCTTGGGGGTCGGAGCCCTATGAAGAGTACTTTCCAACCAATGAGGAACTTCAGATCCTGGGGGACAAAGCTGATGAGATGACGGCCGTCTTCAAGGAAGTGGCGAGTCATCATTACTATGTGCAGAGAAGGGATAAAAGCGGGTCGCAGCCCCATGTAACCGCTTGGAGAGATTATGTCTTTAGACAAGACAAAGAGGATTCTTCGAAGTTTTCTACTCCGTCGACGCTCTCTCGTAGCGAGGTGCTGTCCGAAATGAGCACGTTAGGGGAGAAGAATCCCCGAGGAAATGAAGACCAGCAGTCAGATGCACGCTCCTACAGCTGCTTCTGGCACCTTGCTTATCCAATGTCATCCAAGGCGGTTTTGGTCGCCTATCTGATGATATGGCTCCGGGATTGCGTATTCGCAGGTGGATCCGGTGCCGTCGAGAGGGTGACTCGAAACTTAATCCTGCCAACCATAAAATTGGTCTTCGGCCGGCGCTTGGCTCTCCTCCCCGCAATGGTATGTAACCTGCAGCGAGGTTTGCGAGAGTTTGTTGGAAATATGATTCATGATAGAGGCAGAAAAAATAACTTCCCGCGCGCCGAATTGCCGTTTCACTATTTGATGGGATGGCTGATTCTGCATCATCCCAGTGTGATGAGCCCAGGCTCGGAAGGAGATTATAAGGCTGGAGATGCATTCCTTCGTCGTTTCCATCGGAGGAGCTGGTCGTATACTGGTGTCCCGGTTTGTAGAAAGGTTTTATCCCGTCTTCAGGGTTGGGAGATCACCAAAGTTGGTCCCATCTATTTGGGTTTTGAGGCCAACGAGGATTTAAGGGACCTGGGCGAAGGTACCACCACTCTGCCTCAATAGGGATTCTGCTGGTTGCAAAGTATCCGGCCGTCCCATCTGGTGTACCGGAACAGGAATCAGTGCTACCTGGAACCATACTTGCCGAGCCGCTTTGCGCGGCAATTTGGTTATGATCAGATGATGTTGGATAACCCCAGTAATACCCTGGGGTATATTGGAAGTTTGTTGGATGGTGCACGAGCTTGGCATTACTATAATGCCGGATGTACCGGAGCTCGTTTTACGTTGCCCGTCCCCGATCCGCGGCCGCCCATTCTTTACTCGGCCGCCAAATTTTACTGTGTTATGGCTGCCCCGACCTCCGGATATGACAGGGAGACCAGCCTTATCGCAGGCACCCAGTTAGCAGCGACTGGGGATACGCCAGTGAAGGCCCGGCCGCATCGTCCGTCAGGGGTGGGTCAACGGAGTGCCCCCTCCGCATCACAAGCAGAACCCTCGGGCGATCGATCGAAACGATGTGCAGATACAGGGGCTGAATCTCTTGTGTCGAAGAAGCAGAAGAAGGCATCGTTACCGACGGTGTCATCGGATTCGGCGTCCGAAGAGGTAAGGACATCCTACTAAATCTGATTTTGGTTCCGCCACTTACGAGGCCCCATCTTCTTTTGTAGGAGCCGCTAAAAAGAAAACCTCGTACCCCAAAGTCGGGTGGGAGTCGGCGAGAAGAGATGGCGAGCTCGTCTGGAGTGCGTATCCCGCCGACAATGATGTCTCTCATGGAGGAAGATCCGGAGGATACTGTCATCGTGGAGGTTCCGGTATCCCCGGGTTATGTCAGGAGGGAATCTGAAGGTGCAGCAGCTTCCGAGGTGACGAAGGCCACAGCGGAGGCTTCACATATCAAAGGTTTAGCAAGTACGCAGCTTCCTGGTGATGAAGAGGAATGGAGTTCATCATCTTCCGATGACATCGCTCCGGAGCTGCAGGAGTCTGTTGCGGGGGCAGCAGAAGCAGTGAGGATAGAGGAGAGGGTTGATTCCCCTCCTGGTCATGATGAAGGGAGGTCGGCTGAATCATTGCCAAATCCTTCCTTGGCTTCAACCATGGACATAGAGATGGCTACTGATCAGGCGGTAGCAACAGATTCTGTCCCTGTAGAGGGACTTGAGAAGGATGAGACCCTTCTGCCGGTCTTGTCTCCTGGGGCTGGCCAGGAGATAAATGTTGATCTCCCGGTTTTGCCGGGGGAGCTAGCTGATGCTGATAGAACGTCGGGGGTAGAAGAGGTGGCCGTTGACGTCGGTGATTTCTCCGAGCTTGAGAAGGGTAAGGGTGTGGAACCCTCTGTTGCTCCTTCCACTTGGGGTACTATCACGATGCATGTGCCGGCTCCTTCTGTTCCTTCGACTCCTCGGGCTAGCAGTCTGGCCCCTGTTGATGAAGAGCCTATTGCTGTCGAGGTTCAAACCTCTCAGGTCGAGGTTGGCAGATCTTCCTCCGGTCCGCAAACTGTAGTAGCTCCTCCAACTCCTGCTATGACGCCGCAGGTGCTGGCGGATGCCGACGAGTATGTGAAGTTCCTCGTCGAGGGAGTGTACAAAATGCTGGAGAAAGGAGTATCTGCAGTGATGGATGCCAAGGGGAGCTTTGCGACAGCAAAAGCTTTGGCAATGCCTTGTATCGAGCTGATCCGCATTCACCAAGGCCATGACCATATGGCCGAAATTCTGGAGGTTTCGGTGATTGAGCTGGACGAGCGGCTCGCGGAACTGCAGCACATCCAACGAAATGACCTCTCTGTCTTGATAGATGCAGAGATAGGGAAGTTGATGGCTGAAATCGAGGCTTCCTATCGAGCCGATGTGAGCAGTTGGGAGCGTGAAGTGGCTGGGACTGAGGCTGCAGCGGAGCAGTTGTCTCAATCTATGGAGAAGACGACGGAGAAGCGGGCTGCGGTAGACGCTAACATCGCAGAGGTTGATGCTCAGATGCGCCGTCTTGAAGACCAGCGGGCCCAACTTCAACTAGAAGCTGATCGTGTCCTGGCTGAACACGTGGCATTCAAGCAGGAGGAAGCGACTCTTACTCAACGGACCCTTGCTTTGGCTCAGCAGCGACGACAGCTTGATGAGAAGTATGAGAGTAAAACTTCCGCTGAGGCTGTCGGATTAATGCGTCAAGAAGCCGAGCTGCGAGTCCAGGCGACTGTGGAAACTCGCACTGCCGACCTGAGACGTCGAGTCAGAGAACTCTCATCCCACCCTGGAGAGGATCGGGGACTGCAGTTTCTCTTCTTTTTATGTGTTTTTGCAACTCTTACTGGGGAAATAGCGTATTTCTGTACTCCTTTCTTTGAAAAATAAAGAAATACACTATCTCTTTTTTTTGTGATGTGTTCATTTTTGATCTCATGAACTTGATGATTTATGTGGACCTATTATCTTTTGCGTACCTTGGTTTTTAGGTACAGATAATAAGTTTGAAGGAACCAACATGTTTGCTCAGAGGTAATGTGGACATGGCAATCATTAGGTTCAAATGATAGAATCTTCCTACTCAGAGGTATTTATGGACATGGTAGGAATGATCCTGGGGGATACGCTGAACAACTCAGAGGTAATGTGGATATGGAAGTTCTGCGATCAATGTACGACAACACAGGAGTTGTTTGTACGGGATGTTTACTCAGAGGTAATGTGGACGTGGTAAACATAAAGGATAGCGTAAGCTCACAAAATGTAAGGTTCCGCTTTGTAGGATGTAGAGAGACAACTCAGAGGTAATGTGGACGTGGTTATCTTTCTACGGAAGGATGCCACGGAACAGCTGGGTTCCGGAAGCGTTTGTTTTTTGTGAAAAGAGGTTGTTTGGGGAAATACATGTCTTGGAGGATGTCAAGAATAGTACTTCTTTAGGAACTTGCCATTGATGGGCATCATGAACAAGTCCCCATTGGGTTTGGCGAGGCGGTAAGCACCGTTTGAGTATACCGTCTCAATGATGAAGGGTCCTTCCCATTTGGGCTCGAACTTCCCTGGTGTCTTGTAAGTTAACACCATTGGCCTTCTGACTGCTAAAACCAGGTCGCCAACTTGGAAAGTTCTTTGCTTGACCTTCTTGTTGAAAGCCTGTGATATACGGGCTTGGTAAAGTTCGATGCGTTGTTGAGCTAGGAGACGCTTTTCGTCAAGTGCCTCCAGTTCCCGCAGACGACGACGTTGATTGTCTTCTTCTGTGAGTTTGTTTGTGATCGCTACTCGGAGTGAGGGGATCTGGATCTCGAGAGGCAGTACCGCTTCGCTCCTGTAGACCAGGGAGAATGGTGTGTTGCCTGTTGGGGTCCGTACCGTTGTGCGGTAGGCCCAAAGACTTTCGCCGAGCTTTTCGTTCCAGTCGCGTTTGTTGGATGACACGACCTTTTTGAGTAGCCTGACGATAGTTTTGTTGAACGCCTCGGCTAATCCGTTTGCTGCCGGATTGTAGACGGTTGAGGCCACGTTTTGAATGCGATTCTTGTCACAGAACCTGCTGAAAATGTGGCTGATGAATTGGGGACCATTGTCATGAATGATTCGCCTGGGTACTCCGAAACGGTAAATGACATGGTGTTTGATAAAGCTGACCACCCTGGAGCTTTTTACTTCCGCTAGTGGGACTGCTTCCGCCCATTTGGAGAAGTAATCGATGATGGCCAGGATGAAACGATATCCTCTTGATGAAGGAGGGGTAATTGGTCCTACAATGTCCATGCCCCAGGCTTCGAATGGCCAGGAGGCGACTGTAGGATGTAGAGGTTCAGACGGTGTATGTATGAAGTCTGCATGAAGTTGGCATGCATGGCACTTCTTAGCATATTCCACTGCGTCGGCGGCCATGGTTGGCCAGTAGTAGCCCATACGTCGCAGTCGATCTTGCAACTTAGGACCGGGTTGATGATCTCCACAAGTTCCGTCGTGAGCTTCTTGAAGAGCCTCGGCTGCTTCTTCGTTAGACAGGCATCGAAGGAGGAGCCCATCGAAGGAGCGTCGGTACAGCGTTTTAGTGGCTGTATCGTAGTAGAATCGAAGAGAGCGTCTCCTGACTGAAACGGCTTCCTTCGGATCTTCCGGAAGGATTCCGTAGACGGCGAAGTCGATGAACAGGAATCTCTAGTTTCGGACATTAACATCGGTGTTTGTCGGCACGGCGTGAGCCATTTGCAAACATAGGTTGTTTCTGGGACAAATCAAGTCTCGGCCAGTTACCGTGACATAGTATTGAGTCCCAAGGGGCGCGGCCAATGTGGCTGTAAGGCCAGCCAGAGCGTCAGCCTCCAAGTTTTGTAGACGGGGTACATGTTCGATGAAGAACCCAGTGAAGGTTGAAATGATGTTCAATGCAACTTCATGGTAAGGGATCAAATCTTCATGGCGAACCTCGTATTGCCCCCGAATCTGGTTTACGACGAGTTTCGAGTCGCCGTAGGCTTCCAGATGATCCACCCCCAGCTGTTGTGCTAGCTGGAGTCCCATGACGAGTGCGTTGTACTCAGCAACATTGTTGGAGCACGGCTTCGAAAGAGAGTATGCGCGCTGGATGACCAGCTGATCGGGGGAGACCAAGACTACCCCCACTCCTGCGATGATTTGGCCGTTGGGGCCCGTTCTTGAAGCGCCATCGAAGAAAATCCGCCAAACGGGGCTTCCTTCAGTGACGTTTGATTCTTGGACTTCATCCGGGATGTCTTCATAGAGTTTTGAAGATTCTGGGATGGGGTGTGCAGCTAAAAAGTCAGCCAGAGCCTGACCCTTGACCGCCTTCTGCGGGACAAACACCATGTTGTATGGCGTTAGTAGGATCGCCCATGTAGCCAGCCGGGAGTTTAATGACCCTGGCTTCGTCATGAGAACTCTGAGTGGATTGACTCGGGAGATGACGTGAATTGTCTGGCCCAAGACGTAATGACGAGTCTTCTGAATGGCAAACACCAAAGCCAAGCACTCCTTTTCAACGGGGTTGTACCGGTGTTCGGCCCCGATGAGTGTTCGACTGAGGTAGTAGATTGCTTGCTCGTAGCCTGTATCGCTGTTTTGAGCCAGTAAAGCGCCGAGGGAATGATCTATGGCACGGACGTAGAGGAGGAATGGTTTGCCGGCGACAGGTGCCACTAGGACTGGCGGGCTTGTCAAGTAAGCCTTGATGTCGTCGAAAGCCTTTTGGCACTCCTCTGTCCAGACGTAAGAGACTCCCTTCTTCATGAGCTGAGTAAAGGGTTGACATTTACCGGAGAGGTTTGCTATGAACCTCCGGATGTATGCCAGACGTCCCTGTAAGCCCCGAAGTTCTCGAAGGTTCTTCGGAGGGTCCATGTTGAGGATGGCTTTAGTCTTCTCGGGATCGACATGAATGCCTTTTGCCGTGATGACAAAGCCCAAGAATTTGCTGCTAGAAACCCCCAAGAAGGATTTAGCGGGGTTCATTTTGAGTTGATGTGCCCGCATGAGATCAAAGACCGTCCTCAGGTCCTGTAGGTGATCTCTTTTGAGGCGGCTCTTGACTGCAATGTCGTCAACATAGCACTCAACTGTCTTGCGAAGATGTTGACGGAAGATGGTACTCATCGCTCGTTGGTATGTTGCACCGGCATTCTTCAAGCCGAAGGGCATTACTGTGTAGCAGAAAACACCTTTCGGAGTCCTGAATGACGTGTGTTTTGCGTCATCGGGGAACATCTTGATTTGATTATAGCCTGAATACCCGTCCATGAAGGACATGCGTTCAAAGCCACATGTGTTGTCGATCATTACATCGGTGATTGGGAGCGGGAATTCATCCTTCGGGCAAGCAGAGTTGAGATCCCTGAAGTCGATACAGACTCGTATCTTCCCGTTCTTCTTGGTGACAGGGACGACGTTGGCTACCCAGTCCGGGTGTTGTTCCTCACGGATGAAGCCACTGGTCAAGAGCTTGTCCACCTCCTGATCGATGGCATTCATGATGTCTGGGCGGAAGCGTCGCTGTTGTTGTTTGGTAGGTTTGGCATCTGGTAAGATGTTCAACCTATGCATCGTGATCTGTGGATCGAGACCCGGCATGTCTTCGTAGCTCCAGGCGAAGACGTCAATATATTCTTTAGCCAGTTGGACTAAAGATTCTCGGTCTTCTCCTTCCAAGCTTTTGCTGATGAAGATGGGTTTAGAAGAAGACCCATCCCCGAGGTCGATCTGCTCGACTTCGTCTTCGGTGGGAGGTTCTCGTAACTCAAAACGAGACTCCCATTGTTCTCCTAGGCGTTGAGCCCAGGGTTCCTCTTCGAAGGATTCCGGCGGTTGGTCTTCGCCTTCATCTTTCTGAGGTTGCGCCGATGTCATGTTAGCTGACAGCACTTTCCTAAAGACTGATCCGATACTGGTATCGGAATCCCATGTCGATGCTTCAGACGAGTGGGAATGTTCTATGTCTTCTGCGTCTGAACTCTCTGGAGTTGATGGCGGCGTGACATAGCCTAACCCCCGTCGAGTCCGATTATAGTAATCCTGTGGCTTTCCATTGGGCATCGAAAGCCGGACAGGGAGATGCCGACCCTTGCCGTAGTTTAGGCCTTTATTGCTTTTCAGGTCGTAGCCCATCTTTTGGATGATGCGCTTTGCCGTATCCGTGTACCGATAGACTTGTACTCTGCCGGTATCAGGTTCGGGCTCGATTGACGGGAGGTCCTGATGACGCTCGACTTTGCCCGAGATGATGGTGCCTTCGTCTCGGCTTCGTGGAGGGACTATGAAGACTCCTTGAGACGGGGCCACTCGATTATGGTGGACGATCGTTATTTGTGTTTGCAACGACCGTAGAGCGTTGTCTAATGTATACATGGCATTCCAGTGTGGAAGACAAGAATAATTGAAAGACACTCTATTATTGATAAAGTGCGAGATTTTATCCCTTGGGATTACATTGTCTAAGGAGGGTGCGTCTACATCAGCAGAGATATATTCGCCAAGCTCCTCATCTGTAAGCACTGGGGCCGAATCAGGAGAGTCCTCCACCGCTCTGACTTTGGGGTCTGAGAGGGTTATGTGAGCCCTCTCCGGCATTTTGGATGACTGCGGTGGCTTGCCTTTAAGGCGCACCTTGAGAGGTGCCTCGGTTGCGCCTCTGATGAGTGGCGCCTTCCCTTGTAATTTTACCACCAGGGGAGCCACTGTTTGAGGTGGCTTTCCCTTGAGGCGTATCTTCAGGGGAGCTTCGTGAGTCGGTGCTTTCCCTGATAGCTTGATGCTCATTGGAGGCGCCTTCTGGGGAGGCTTGCCCTTCAATCGGATTTTCAAGGGGGCGTCGGGAGTCATTTCGGGCTCCAAGTCCGGCTCTGTTGCCGTCTCTGCTTCATCATCGGCGTCGTTGGCTTCCTCCTCGTCAAGTGGCTTGTACAAGTCGGAATCGGTGAAGTAGGCCTCAATCCCTTTGAAGGGATCGATATCTGCAAACTCCGTCCGGATGACGCCGTTGGTGGATACATATTTCATGCATTGGTGGAGCGTGGAGGGCACCACCATGTACTCATGTAACCATGGTCGTCCGAGTAAGATGTTGTAGTTGACCTCGGCATCCACCACATAACAAGTCACCTCAGTTTTGAGGCTACCGATGTGACACTTCAGCCGGATCTTGCCCAGTGGCTCGCTCTTGCTAGCGTTGAAGCCACTGATGGTCGTATTGGAGGGCGCCAGCCGGTACATTGGGATTCCCAGCTTTGATAGCAGCGCCTTTGGAATGATGCTTAGGAAAGACCCCGGATCGATCTGAATCCTGCTCACCTTTACCGAACCGATGTACCCTGTGTAATACAACGGTCGGTTATGTCGGTGATGCTTGAGCAGCATGTCTTGTTGGGTGAAAGTTATGTTTGGGATAACTTCATCCGCACAATGACAGTGTGCACAAGTAGTTGGGAGGTCTTCAGGCTGCTTGATTTGACTGAGAAAGGATTCGACATCCTTCAGAGCCTCGCAGAGAGCTTCTCGGGAGTCCTTGGAGAAACGCAGGAGCTCGAACAAAGACAAGCGTGCAGGAGTACTGGCCAGTTGTGCCAGAATGTCAAAATTGTGGGGCTTGGCTAGCCCCGAAGCATTTTCTTTCCGCAGAGGTCTGTCGAAACGGGCCTCCACTTGCTTTTGTTTATTGGCTGCTGAGGATTTGGATGGACCCTCCTCAGGGATGGTGCCAGGAGGCACCACTTCGGCGGCAGCATCACCGGGCTGGGAGTTCTGTTGTGCACGTGTTTGCACTGGAAGTGCCTCTTCTGTTGAAGAAGAGACTGTGCGGCAAGACTTGATCTTCCTGCCTTTTGCTTTGGAGGTAGGGCGTACCTCCGGTTGAGTTACCTCGGAGACGAGGTCGGGGTGAACCCAGAGGACCTCTCCTCGAGATGTGGTAAGTGGGACAAGTCCACTCACATTGTCACGGGTGGGTGGCAAGTTCACCACCTCCATTGTCGCCTTAGGGATGGGGACGACGCCATCTTGTGTGGTAGTCGGCGGCAAGGTGCCGAACTGAAGTGACACCACATTAGCTGACACCGTCTTCTCTTCGTAGTCGACGGAGATTACATCCGCATTGATCATGCGCTGGATGTAATTTTTGAGGACGTAGCAGTCCTTGGTCGGGTGTCCGACAAACCGATGGTAGTGACAGTACCTCGGGTTGTCCACTTTCTCGACTTCATCGGGCCGCTTCGGGTCCGGAAGCTTGATCTTGTCACCCTGCTTCAGTATCTCAAAGAGTTGCAGGGTGTCGTCATCATTGAATGAATAAACCTCCTTGGGTCTCGGTGCCAGTGGAGGCTTTTGAGTAGGCGCAGATGCGCCCTTCGAGGCATTAACAGTCAATGCCTGTTTTCCCTTTGTTTCTCGTCCGGAGTTGTTGATTGCGGACTTTTTCCCCTTATCGTCAAAGGCGGGGAAGCTAACACCTAGAAGACGTGCATTGGCCGCCTTCTTCTCTGCAGCTTCAGCTTCGATGATTAGGGAGCTCCAGTCGGGAGGGGGAGTAGAGTTAAGCCAGAGCTTTACTGCAGGCAGCATGTTCATACTGCAAGCGGAGAGAAGCGCATGCTCTGGCATGCCTGGAGGTAGCCTGAAGCAGGCCTGACGGAAGCGTTCGATGAATGCCCGAACCGTTTCCTTGTCCTTCTGGCGTATCTCAATGAGAGACGCCATCGTCATGTCCTTCCCACCGTCGTAGAAGCGGTCGAGGAAGAGGCGTGTCAGGTCGTCAAAGGACGATATAGAATTATCGGGGAGGCTGCAGTACCAGTCATATGCCACCCCTTTCAGGGCCCCAACAAAGATGCTGGTGAGGAGCGCATCCTCCTTCGGAAGATGCCCTGTCTGCGACTGGAAGTACGTCAGGTACCGTCGTGGAGAGTCCTTCCCGTCATACGGCATGAGTGTTTGTGGTTTATACTTTGGGGGATAAACCACCTTGTTCCACTCAAGGGGATAAGGCTGGGGAATGCCCATCTTCTGGCGCTCCTCCTGCCTGTTCTTGGACTCGAAGCGCTCCCGCAGATCTTTGATCATTTCGACCACGTCCTCCGTGGAGCTAGGAGTCGGGGAAGGAGGTACCACCTGGAGTGGAGCGTTTGAGGGCTCCGACGTCCGGGGTGCTTCTGTGTCTGAGGGTGTCCGTTGGAGGGGCACACTCGACTCTCCATTGGCTCCTGGGTCGGGACCATTTGAAGGTGTCCTGATCAAGGCCGACCGCATCTCAAACACTGCTTGAGTCAGTGCTTGCATTGAGGCAGAGAGGGTTTTGAGTCCTCCCTCTAGCGAGTCTATGCGCTGGACAATGTCCTGTGGCGGCGCATCAGTCTCAAGATCACCCCCGGTCATGTATACTGTCATGACACGGCCGGAAGTGGATGGATTAGTTGAGGCTTCGCTCTCAGCCTCGCTCTCATATGGGGGAGTCACTTCTCCTGGTGTTTGGCCACCCCCAGCCACATTCTGGAGTTCGTCTTCGACAGGCGCATCTGCAAGGGCCTGACTGCCCTCAGCTCTGTCTTGAAGGGCCTCTTCGTTTTCAGCACTACCCCCGGCGGTGTCCTGAAGGACATCGTCATTTTCAGGGGCTTCAGGGAGGCCATCTTCGCCTTGATGAAGATCCGCCGCAGCTGTGCTTTGGACATCTTCGTCTTCGGAAGGAGGCTCGACAAGGGTCTGGCTACCCCCAGCTTCCTCCAAGAACTTCTTCCTCGACCGAGTGCCTTCGAACACTCCAGAGGTCGAGACAGCTGCCTTGGTTTTCCTCGGCTGGCTTTTGGATGAAGACGAGGAATTGGCAGTCGTCTTACGGACAGATGAGGAGTTGGAGATCACGTTGCATGAAGCAACCTTTAGCTCCTCTTCTGCTGACACCTTCGTCCCAAGACGATGTCGGAGGGGTGTCGATGATTGTAGCCGTTGGAAGACCGACTGCTTTGGTGGTACTGCCGTCTTGCAACAGCAGTTGATGGTGACCACTGCACAAGTGTGCCCCATGAGAGGCCCATCGTGCTTGTTGGTCAACTCTCCTGACCGGTGCTTGTGAGTGATCATGTTGCGCAGGTCGTTGGAGGAGAGTGCTACCCTCACACCCCTCTCAGGTGCATGGCAGGGCCAAGCGCCGGGGTGGTCGGGTGAGTGCTGCGCCCCCTGATCTAATACCAAGCAGGCATCACGATCAGTAGTGGGGGAACCACATCATTTGAAGTGACTTGAACGGACCTCAAACGCACAACCAGAGGAGGCGCGGAAGTTCAAGACCACTGAGTTTGCCTCTCTCGGCTTGGTTGTGCACGCAGTGAATGCGCCCAAGCGAGATGAGGACTTTGAAGGTCGACTCGTTGTTGGTGCAGAAGCACTTGAGTCAACCTTGTACAGCTTGCCATCGGCAGCGCGCGTGATCGTAAGCGCGTGCCTCTGGCTGGCTGCTGGCATAGCACGTTTGTGGCGCATGGCCCGTGCCGCCTTAGATTTCTTCGTACCAGCCCGCTGGGGCGCATAGTACTCAGCATCCAAATTCTCCTTGCCATTACAGCGAGTGAGTCTGTCAAAGATAGAGGCTCTTTGTGGCGCATCAGAAGTGATGCGCGGGGCATTGGCTGCGCCCCTGCTCCATCGACGTATCTTCCTCGCCTGAAAGGAAGATGGCTGGGGAACGTGGTCAGCCGCACGCTTCCCCGAGAGATGCGCTGCATCAGCGGGCGCACCTTGACTGCTGAGGACGTCAGCAGGAAGGGAAGGCTGGACGGGTGCATCCCCTTCAACGGTGGTGCCCGAGGCGTCGACTTTGCGCACCCAGACTGTGCGGGTCTTCTTCGGCTTCGACAGCCGCTTCGAAGGACTCGCACTTTCTTCAGAAATGAACTCCTCGTACGCCTGTTGATTGAGGCGCACTACCAGCGTCTTGTGGGAGGAGCCCACCTTCACGTCGTCGGCTTGTGACACAACCTTCTCGGTAGAGGAGAAAGAAGTCCCCAGCAGAGTCGCCAGCTTGTTTGCCATTAAAATTGTTTGATTGAAAACTTTAATACAAACAGAACAGTGTTACAATGTAGGACTTAGATGTAGTCCTAGGAGTACACTTTTGTTTAAGCTGGGTCCTTAGTGCCAATGGAGCGAGTGGTAATGCGTTGACTCCGTTGACCGGCTGACGACGGTTATCGGTTCTCTGAAGGTGTTGATTGCTCTGGGTGCTGGAGCTTGCTGAGAGGAGGAAGACGTTGAGTGTCTAGAGCTGCCTCTCGGTGATTCTCTGTTGTCGATTCTCTCTGTGTTGTGAGTCCTCTGTTCTGAGTCTCTGTGTGTGTGTGTGAAGGAGATGATCCTTCTATTTATAGTTTTGCAGGCTGGCTGCTCATGCGCGCATGCAGGATGCGCCGGTGTGGGGATGCCACGTGGAGGTTGCTGATGGAGGCGCACGGATGCTGCGCCCTGATCGAGGGGGAGAACTCTTCATACTGCTGTTGTGAGCCGGCACGTAGCAGAGAGAAGATCTTTCCGTTGCTGAAATCTTGGATGAGTTGAGTCAAAAGACACGTGTCGTCGACTCATGGTTCGAAGATCTCGGATTTGGTGGAGAGAAGTGATCTGGTGAGCTGCGCCTTGGATTGGGCGCAGGAGGAGGCTGCGGCTCATAACCTTTAGGAGTTACAAACCATTTGGGGCGCATGGCTTTTGAGGCACATGCAGGCGACTTTCCTTCTGTCTTTCGGGATCAGAGAGAAGTCTGAGGCGCATAGCTTTTGAGGCGCATGCTGATTTGGATGCATGGCCGTAGAGGCGCATGCTGATGGACGCATGGCCGTAGAGGCGCATGCTGATGGTGGAGTGGCCACGTGGCAGTAGCCGTCGAAATAAAGTCATGATGATGCTGACGTTGTCGACGCTTCGTTTTCTGAAAAAGCTGTCAACTGTTCAGACTTTGGGAGGCGTGCTGCCAACTCTGTCAGTTCAGCATTTAATGTTGGTGACGTTCGATGGACAGCTGAGTGGGCACGTCGGTTGGCGTTCCACTCGGTATGGGGATGTGTTAGGGTGCACCCTCTGTAATGCGCCGAGTACTGTAGGGCGCATCTGTGTGATGCGCCTGATGCCGAAGGGCGCGTCCGTGTGATGCGCTGTCTGGCTGGCGCATCGGACATGTCTTTTAATGATGCGGCTGTCTCGCTCTTCGAGTGCTATAAATAGCCATTTGGCTGAATTCGAGGCGTCCGGTTCATCCATTTAATGTAAATTCATTACACGGAATTCGGAGGGCCATCCACTTGGCGCGTGGGTTTGATCTGCCCGGCCTATAAATAGTGGCATGGGGAGAAGATTTGCTTCTCATTCCCTCACGTACTTCCAACATGAACTTGAACATGCGGGTGCATTCTGTTGACGAAGTGCTCCCGAGGGTGAAGATGAGACGCTGTGTTGTCTTCGATGCACTTGAAGGTGACTGTTACATCCAAAAGACGGAGTCGAGGGCTTCCGAGGCAGGCGGAAGGTGCCTGTTGCATCCAAAGATAGGGATGCTCGGGCCTCGTCCCCGTTATTCCGGAAGAGCCGTAGATCGGAATGGCGGTGCTAGGCTTTAGCCTCGGTTTCGATCACGGTCTTCCTTCGACTTTGGAGGCTCTTTCGAAGCCTCCCCTGGCCACAGCATTTGCGGTGCTCTTCTCTTCCTTGGTTCCAGCCAGAGGGTTAAATGCTTTGCTTGGCGAAGCACTTATCAGGTGAGCCTGGCTGGAAGAGCGGCACATAACTGGGCTCTGCTCGGCCAGGTGAGCCTGGCTGGAAGAATTTGGCTGAAAGGATGCGCATAGCTGGGCTGCTGAAGGGATGCACACAACTGAGCTGCTGAAGATATGGTGGGATGCGCCTGGTTGGAGGCGCATGATGTCTGCTGTGCCTGATTGACAGCGCATGGTGACTGGCAGCGCATGATGACTGCTGCGCCTAACTGGAGGCGCATGGTGGCCGCTGGCTGTAGACTTAGGATCTTTCCTTTGTAGAAATTCTCCTTTGTACAACCTTTTCTAGACATGTAATAGACTTTTATATATAAATAAAAAGTCCTTATTCAAATGTCCATGGTTATTGACTTTGCTGTGAAGTGTTCTGTGCGAGTCCTGGCGCATGTAGTGTCTGGCGTATGGTCTTTCTGGTTGTGAAATTCCATGCTTCTACAGAAGGCACCACTCACCGGAGGCGCAACCGAGGCGCCTCTCAAGGTGCGTCTCAAGGGCAAGCCGTCGCAGTCATCCAAGGTGTCAGAGAAGGCTCATATAACCCTCTCAGACCCCAAAGCTGTGTTGGACTCTCCTAGTCCGCCCCCAGTTCTTACAGACGAGGAGCTTGGTGATTATATCTCGGCTGACGTAGAGGCACCCTCCTTTGACAATGTAATCCCACGGGATAAGATCTCGTACTTTATCAATAATAGAGTGTCTTTTAATTATTCTTGTCTTCCACACTGGAATGCCATGTATATATTAGACAACGCTCTACGGTCGTTGCAAACACAAATAACGACCGTCTACCATAATCAAATAGTACCGTCTCAAGGAGTCTTCATAGTCCCTCCACGGAGCCGAGACCAAGGCACCATCATCTCGGGCAAAGTCGAGCGTCGTCGGGACCTCCCGTCAATCGAGCCCGAACCTGATACCGGCAGAGTACAAGTCTATCGGTACACGGATGCGGCTAAGCACATTATCCAAAAGATGGGCTACGACCTGAAAAGCAACAAAGGCTTAAACTACGGCAAGGGTCGACATCTCCCTGTCCGACTTTCGATGCCCAATAGAAAGCCACAGGATTATTATAATCGGACTGGACGAGGGTTAGGCTATGTCATGCCGCCATCAACCCCAGAGAGTTCAGATGCAGAAGACATAGAACATTCCCATTCGTCCGAAGCATCGACTTGGGATTCCGATACCAGTATCGGATCAGTCTTCAGGAAAGTGCTGTCAGCTAACATGACGTCAGCACAACCTCAAAAAGGTGAAGGCGAAGACCAAGCGCCAGAACCCTTCGAAGAAGAACCCTGGGCCCAACGCCTAGGGGAACAATGGGAATCTCGTTTTGAGCTTCGTGAACCTCCCACCAAAGACGAAGTCGAGCAGATCGACCTCGGGGAGGAGTCTTCTTCCAAACCCATCTTCATCAGTAAAAGCCTGGAAGGAGAAGATCGAGAATCTTTAATCCAACTGGCTAAAGAATATATCGACGTCTTCGCCTGGAGCTATGAAGACATGCCGGGACTAGATCCACAGATCACAATGCATAGGTTGAACATCTTACCTGATGCCAAACCTATCAAACAACAGCAGCGACGCTTCCGTCCGGACATCATGAATGCCATCGATCAGGAGGTTGACAAACTCTTGACTAGCGGCTTCATCCGTGAAGAACAACACCCGGATTGGGTAGCCAACATCGTTCCTGTCACCAAGAAGAACGGGAAGATACGAGTTTGTATCAACTTCAGGGATCTCAACTCTGCTTGCCCGAAGGATGAATTCCCGCTTCCAATCACTGATGTGATGATCGACAACACATGTGGCTTTGAGCGCATGTCCTTCATGGACGGGTATTCAGGCTACAATCAAATCAAGATGTTCCCCGATGACGCAAAACACACGTCATTCAGGACTCCAAAGGGTGTTTTCTGCTACACAGTAATGCCCTTCGGCTTGAAGAACGCCGGTGCGACATACCAGCGAGCTATGAGCACCATCTTCCGTCAACATCTTCGCAAGACAGTCGAATGCTATGTTGACGACATCGCAGTCAAGAGCCGCCTCAAAAGAGATCACCTACAGGACCTGAAGACGGTCTTCGATCTCATGCGGGCGCATCAACTCAAAATGAACCCCGCTAAATCCTTTCTGGGGATTTCTAGCGACAAATTCTTGGGCTTTGTCATCACAGCGAAAGGCATTCATGTTGATCCTGAGAAGACCAAAGCCATCCTCAACATGGACCCTCCGAAGAACCTTCGAGAACTTCGAGGCCTACAGGGACGTCTAGCATATATCCGGAGGTTCATAGCAAACCTTTCCGGTAAATGTCAACCCTTCACTCAGCTCATGAAGAAGGGAGTCTCTTATGTCTGGACAGAGGAGTGCCAGAAGGCTTTCGACGACATCAAAGCCTACTTGACGAGCCCACCAGTCCTGGTAGCGCCAGTCACCGGCAAACCATTTCTCCTCTACGTCCGTGCCATGGACCATTCTCTTGGCGCTCTGCTCGCTCAAAACAGCGATACAGGCTACGAGCAAGCAATCTACTACCTCAGTCGAACACTTATCGGGGCCGAATACCGGTACAACCCCGTCGAAAAGGAGTGTTTGGCTTTGGTGTATGCCATCCAGAAGACTCGTCATTATGTCCCGGGTCAGACAATTTATGTCATTTCCCGAGTCAATCCGCTCAGAGTCCTCATGACGAAGCCAGGATCATTGAACTCCCGGCTGGCTACATGGGCGATCTTGCTAATACCGTATAACATGGTGTTTGTGCCCCAAAAAGCTGTTAAGGGTCAAGCTCTGGCTGACTTTTTAGCTGCACACCCCATCCCAGAATCCTCAAAACTCTATGAAGATATCCCGGATGAGGTCCAAGAATCCAACGTCACCGAGGGAAGCCCCGTTTGGTGGATGTTCTTCGACGGCGCTTCGAGAACAGGCCCCAAAGGCCAAATCATCGCAGGAGTGGGGGTAGTCTTAATCTCCCCTGATCAGCTGGTCATCCAGCGTGCGTACTCTCTTTCGAAGCCATGCTCCAACAACGTTGCCGAGTACAACGCACTCGTCATGGGACTCCAACTCGCACAACAGTTGGGGGTCGACCATCTGGAAGCTTACGGCGACTCAAAACTCGTCGTAAACCAGGTTCGGGGACAATACGAAGTTCGCCATGAAGATTTAATCCCTTATCATGAAGTCGCGTTGAACATCATTTCAACCTTCACCGGGTTCTTCATTGAACATGTCCTCCGTTTACAAAACTTGGAGGCCGATGCTCTGGCTGGCCTCGCAGCCTCATTAGCAGCGCCCTTTGGGACTCAACACTATATCACGGTAACAGGACGAGATCTGATTTGTCCCAGAAACAACCTATGCTTGCAGGTGGCTCACGCCATGCCGACAAACACTGGTGTTAATGTCCGAGACTGGAGGTTCCCGTTCATCGACTTCGCTGTCTACGAAATCCTTCCAGAGGACCCGAAGGAAGCCGTCTCAGTCAGGAGACGCTCTCTTCGATTCTACTACGATATGGCTACCAAAATGCTGTACCGACGCTCCTTCGATGGGCTCCTCCTTCGATGCCTGTCCAACGAAGAAGCAGCCGAGGCTCTTCAAGAAGCTCATGACGGAACTTGTGGAGCTCATCAACCCGGTCCTAAGTTGCAAGATCGACTGCGACGTATGGGCTACTACTGGCCAACCATGGCTGCCGACGCTGTCGAATATGCTAAGAAGTGCCACGCGTGCCAACTTCATGCAGACTTCATACATACACCATCGGAGCCGCTACATCCTACAGCCGCCTCCTGGCCCTTCGAAGCCTGGGGCATGGACATTGTAGGGCCAATCACCCCTCCTTCATCGAGAGGACACCGTTTCATCCTGGCCATCACCGACTACTTCTCCAAATGGGCGAAAGCAGTTCCACTAGCAGAAGTAAAAAGCTCCAGGGTGGTCAGCTTTATCAAACACCATGTCATTTACCGTTTCGGAGTGCCCCGGCGGATCATCCATGACAATGGTCCTCAGTTTATCAGCCATATTTTCAGCAGGTTCTGTGACAAGAATCGCATTCAGAACGTGGCCTCAACCGCCTACAATCCGGCAGCAAACGGATTGGCTGAGGCATTCAACAAAACTATCGTTAGGCTGCTCAAAAAGGTCGTATCATCCAACAAACGCGACTGGGACGAAAAGCTTGGCGAATGCCTTTGGGCCTACCGTACAACGGTACGGACCCCAACAGGCAACACTCCATTCTCCCTAGTCTACGGGAGCGAGGCAGTACTGCCTCTCGAGATACAGATACCTTCGCTCCGCATAGCAATCACAAACGAACTCACAGGAGAGGACAATCAACGTCGTCGTCTGCGGGAACTGGAGGCACTTGACGAAAAGCGTCTCTTAGCTCAACAACGTATCGAGCTCTACCAAGCCCGTATATCACAGGCTTTCAACAAAAAGGTCAAAAAGAGGACTTTCCAAGTTGGCGACCTGGTTTTAGCAGTCAGAAGACCAATGGTGTTGACCCACAAGACACCAGGAAAGTTCGAGCCCAAGTGGGAAGGACCTTTCATTATAGAGACGGTATACTCAAACGGTGCTTACCGCCTCGCCAAACCCAATGGGGACTTGTTCATGATGCCCATCAATGGCAAGTTCCTAAAGAAGTACTATTCTTGACATCCTCTAGACATGTACTTCCCCAAACAACCTCTTTCCACAAACTCATACGCCTCCGGAACCCAGCTGTTCCGTGGCATCTTCCAGTAGAAAGATAACCACGTCCATATTACCTCTGAGTTGACTCTCTACACCCTACAAAGCAGAATCTTACACTTCGTAAGCCTACGCTACCCTTCATGTTTACCACGTCTACATTACCTCTGAGTAAACATCTTGTACAAACAACCCCTGCGTTATTGTACATTTATCGCAGAACTTCCACGTCCATATAACCTCTGAGTTGTTCAGCGTATCCCCCAGGATCATTCCTACCACGTCCATAATACCTCTGAGTAGGGAGATTCTATCATTTCGAACCCAATGATTGCCATGTCCACATTACCTCTGAGCAAACATAATGGTTCCTTCAAACTTATTATCTGTACCTGAAAACCAAGGTGCGCAAAAGATAATAGGTCCACACAAATCATCAAGTTCATGACAACAAAAGATGAACACATCACAAAAAAGTTGTAGACTTCTTTATTCTTCTGAAAAAGGAGTACAAGAAACTACATCATCTCCCCCCAGTAAGGGTTGCAAAAGAACACAAAAGAAAAAGGGAAAAACTATTGTCCCTGAATCTCCCCAGGATGGGCTGAGAGCTCCCTGACTCGAAGCTTTAAGTCGACTGCGCGGGCCTCCACCGTCGCCAGGACTCGTCGCTCTGCTTCCTGGCGCATCAATTCAACAGACCCAGCGGAAGTATCACTTGCATGCTTCTCATCAAGCTGTTGTCGTTGCTGCGCCAAGGCAAGAGTCCGCTGAGTGAAAGTCGCTTCATCCTTCTTGAATGCTGCATATTCAGCCCGGACACGCTCGACCTCTAACTGGAGTCGGGCCCGTTGGTCTTCAAGGCGGCACATCTGGGTGTCGATATCCGCGATATTAGCCTCCAATGCAGCTCGAGTTTCTACCGTCGTCTTCATGGACTGAGACAACTGCTCTACCGCAGCCTCGGTCTCAGCCACCTCGCGCTCCCAAACGCCCACGGTGGCCTGGTATGAAGACTCGATCTCAGCAATTAGCTTCCCCTTCTCCGCATCTATCAGGACAGAGAGGTCGTTTCGCTGGATGCGTTGAAGTTCCGCAAGCCGCTCATCCAGCTCAATCACCGAAGCCTCCAGAATTTCAGCCATATAGTCGTGGCCTTGGTGAATACGAATCAGCTCGATGCAGGGCATTGCCAGAGCTTTTGCCGTCGTAAAACTCCCAGTGGCATCCATCACAGCAGATACACCTTTCTGCAACATTTTGTATACCCCCTCGACGAGGAATTTTACATACTCGTCTGCATCCGCCAGGACCTGCGGCGTCATCGCGGGAGTTGGAGGAGCTACTACAGTTTGCGGACCGGAAGAAGATCCGTCAACTTCTACCAGCGAGGCTCGAACCTCGGCATCAATGGGCTCTTCATCAACAGGGGCTGGACTTCCAGCCCGAGGAGCCGAAGCAACAGAAGGAGCCGGCACAGGCGTCGAGATGGTCCCCCAAGTAGAAGGAGCTACAGAGGGTTCTACGCCCTTACCCTTCTCAAGCCCGGAAGAACCTCCGACGTCAACAGCCATCTCTTCTACCCCCAACATCCTATCAACGGTTGGCACCTCCCTTGGCAGAATAGGGAGATTGTCACTTGTCTCTTGACTCGTCGCAGCGGTCTTGACTGGCAGATGGGTCTCATCATCGAGTCCCTCAACAGGGACAGAATCTGTCGCTACCTCCTGAGTGGTAGCCGCCTCAACTTCCACGGTTGAAGCCGGGGTAGGACTCGGCAATGATGCAGCCGACCTCCCCTCATCATGATAGAGAGGGGATTCAACTCTCTCCTCTGTCTCAACTACTGCTGTTGCCTCTGCAACAGGCTCTTGCAGCTCTGGAGCAACGTCATCGGAAGACGACAAACTCCATTCTTCTTCACCACCAGGAAACGGCGTGCTTGGAAAACCTTCGGCACTTGAAGCTTCCGTTCTGGCCTTTGCCGACTCGGAAGCTGTCGCATCCTCAGTTTTCCTCCTGACGTAATCTGGGGATACCGGAATCTCCACGTCAACAGCATCCTCCGGATCTTCCTCCATGGGAGACATCATGGTCGGCGGGATACGCACTTCAGACGAGCCCGCCGTCCCTTCTCGCCTGCTCCCACCTGACTTTGGGGTGCGAGGTTTTTTTTTAACGGTTCCTACAAGAAAAGATGAAGCCTCGTAAATTGTGGAACCAAAATCAGAATTATGTAGGACGCCTTTACCTCTGCGGACGTTGAATCCGATGACGCCGTCGACGACGGCGCCTTCTTCTGCTTCTTCGGTACAGGAGATTCAATCCCTTCGTCTGTACATTGCTTTGATCGATCTCCCGAGGGTTCTGCTTGAGAGGCGGAAGGGGCACTCCGGTGACCTATCCCTGACGGACGATGCGGTCGGGCTTTCACCGGCACGTTCCCGATCATCGCTAACTGGGTGCCTGCAATAAGACTGGTCTCCCTGTCATATCCGGAGGGCACAGCAGCCATAGCGCAGTAGAATTTGGCAGCTGAGTAAAGAATGGGCGACCGCGGATCTGGGATGGGCAACGTAAAACGAGCCCCGGTACATCCGGTATTATAGTAATGCCATGCCCGTGCACCATCCAACAAACTTCCAATATACCCCAGAGAAATACTGGGGTTATCCAACATCATCTGGGCATAACCAAATTGCCGCGCAAAGCGGCTTGGCAAATATGGTTCCAGGTAGCACTGATTCCTGTTCCGGTATACCAGATGAGATGGCCGGATACTCTGCAACCAGCGGAATCCCCATTGAGGCAGAGTGGTGGTACCTTCGCCCAGATCCCTTAGATCTTCGTTGGCCTCAAAGCCCAAGTAGATTGGACCAACTTTGGTAATTTCCCAACCCTGAAGACGGGATAAAACCTTTCTACAAATAGGGACACCAGTATGTGACCAGCTCCTCCGATTGAAACGACGAAGGAGTGCATCTCCAGCCTTATAATCTTCTTCCGAGCCTGGACTCATCACACTGGGATGATACAAAATCAGCCATTCCATCAAATAGTGAAACGGCAGTTCGGCACGCGGGAAGTTATTGTTTCGGCCTCTGTCATGAATCACATTTCCAGCAAACTCTCTCAAACCTCGTTGCAGGTTACATACCATTACGGGGAGAAGAGCCAAACGTCGGCCGAAGACCAGCTTCACGGCTGGCAGGATTAAGTTTCGGGTTACCCTCTCTACGGCACCGGATCCGCCCGCGAACACGCAATCCCGGAGCCATATCATCAGGTAGGACGCCAATACCGCCTTGGGTGACATCCGATAAGCAAGATGCCAGAAGCAGCTGTAGGAGCGTGCATCTGACTGCTGGTCCTCATTTCCTTGGGGATTTTTCTCCCCTAACCTGCTCATTTCGGACAACACTTCGCTACGAGAGAGCGCCGGTGGAGTAGAAAATTGTGAGGGATCCTGTAAGCCCCTGATTTTTTCAAAATTTTTAAACTAGTGTTAATTAATTACTAAATGTCATTATTGGTTTTAAAATAATTTAATATGATTTTAGGAATTTTCTAGAATTTTTAAATGAATTTTAAATAAATTTTAAATAAGTTTTAAATACAAAAATATTGATTTGTAATTTTCTAAAATATTTTAATTGATTTTTGTAATTAATTAGATTGTTTAAATATCAATTTGTAATTTACTTAAATGTTAATATATCAATTTACAATTTTTAAAATTGTTTTAATGTAGTTTTGTAATTGTACAATTGTTTTTATAACAGTTTGCAAATTATGAATTGTTTATGCAAATTATAATTTGCATTTAGTTACAACGGGGACCTATTTGTAATTTCCTAATTCTAGGGGGACCTAAGTGTAAACCTACAGCCCCCCCCCCCCCCACGTCACTCTCTCTCTCCTCCACCGCTCACCCTGTCCCGACCGACTCGTCGACCGCTGCCCCCGCCGTTTCCGCTGCCCGACCGACCTATCGACCGCCTTAGCCCCTATTTAAACCCCCCACCTTGCTCCCCAGACCGAGCTCTAACCCACCCCGACCACCACGAACGTCCCCGACCACCCTAGACGTTGGTCTCCGACGAAAGTCCTAGCCCTAACCCTAACTACGGCGACCACCCTAGCGCCGCCCCACCGTCCATCGTCGCCAGTCGCCACCACCACCATCACGTCCGCCTCGACGAGCCGCGTCCAGCGCCACCCAAGCGCCGTGACGCCGACGCCCCCAGCCGCCGATCGCCCCTTCGACAGCAGCTCGACGTCGGACACGTACGTGTCTCTTTGTGCTCGTGTTGACTCACGTCTCGTGTACACGGACACAGACTCGCCTGGACACGACGAACCTACTGGTAGGGTTGGACACGCGAGCTAGGACTCGTGCGTGTCGTGCTAAGCCTAAGACACAGACTCCTGTGTCCCTAACTGTCAGGACACAGGACTGTGTTTTATTTTTTTTATTATTTAATCACTTAATACCTAAATATAATTAACTAAAACCTAACTCTAACAAACTTAGCGGGCTGACCCACTGGCCAGCGCGCTGTGACTAAGACCCCCCCCCCCCCCCCCCCGCTGGACAGGGTTCGAGCCCCTCCCCCTTTTCTTCTGTTTTCTTTTCTCTTTTCTTTTTCTTTTCTTTTTCTTTTTAATATATTTATATTTATATATATATGTATATATATATATATTAGTATATATAAATATATGTATATATCTTGATGTATATATATATATATTAATATATATATATATATATATATACACCTTATTATTAAAATATTTTTCCTATATATATGTATATATATTTATACATATATATATTTGTACTCTATAAATTAAGTATTTTCCTTACAAATATATATGTACTTTTAACACATGTAATTATATTTTTCACTATGCATAACTTTGCCCTATTAAAATATTAATAATTATTTTGTACTTTTACCAAATTGTATTTTATTGTATTTAAATTACTGCAACCATTTGATGTCCAAGCCTAGCATGGGTATTTGGGCTCAAATGTGTTTTCACACATTCAAGACCTGTACAAGTCATATTGGACTTGATTCATGGCCTTGGGTCCTGTATTTGAACTTTGGTTCAAATTATATACATGGACAAAATACGCAGATAATTAATTATTATTGTGCATAGCTGTTTTATGATTTTCTAAAAATACATAAAGTATTGCTAAAATTATGGAAAAATAGTTTTTAGATACTTTGTTAAGTTAGCTAATTTAGTGTAATTTTTGTAGTATTTAATTTACTGTTTTGCCACTAGTTTGGCATATGAAACCAAAACTCACTTTCTGTATACTTAGGAAAAAACTGATTTTTATATAATATTTGTACTGGTTAATAAATTCCAAAAAATTATAATAAATTTCTATAGTTAGCAAGGATCGTTTTGGTACTTTGTTTTATGCAAAACTAGGCTTTTTGTCTACTTTAAAAATTGTTAGAAAACAATGATCTTTTGATTTATTTATTGATTAATTACGACTTGTAGCTTTTTGTGTTATTTGGAGTTTTAGTCGTATTGAACCCCATCCCTCACTAGTGTAAAGACCCTGGAAAGTTAGTTAACATAGTGTGTCACCCTCCACATTGGTCTCCTATGCCAAGTCATTATTTTGGCTAGGTGCCCAGTCACAAGTCGTGTTTTCACCAGTTAGTGTCTTAGCGTTCTAGCTTAGTGTAAAAAGCTAAGTTTATTGTATTTATTGCTACAGTGACGAGTTACCGGACATCTATAGCACATTTATCGCAGCTTGTTTTGCTTTGCTAGAGGCAAGTACTTTCTACGAACTTTACATATTGTCACATAAATGAACTGCAAAACCCACCATGTTAAATGCTGATCCTTGGGGTAGCAAGTTAAAACATCACATGTTGTAATTTCCATTACTACCATGCTTAGACAGTTTCTTTGTATCTCTCACATGATTAGAGTATGGGTTATGGGAAAACTGATAGTAGAGTACGTGATCATGCCCCCCCTATATAGTACCGAGCAAAGTTTCATTTTATATGTTACAGTGCCGTAGGCCTTACTTACCAAGGCAGATTTGTGCGTATGTACACCTCTCGCCCTATCACTTGTACGGAAGTACATTTTATTTACATTGTGCCTCAGTACATTGTATACCTATTGACCGATCACGTACCTGCTACAGTTTTAAACATTACATATACATCTGTCTTTATGACATATGTATCCTTGCCATGATAGATTGTGTGATGCCATGTTTCCAGTTATTTCTTCCATGTTCATTGTCATGTTTCATATGCTAGTTTGCTAGAAAATAGTACTTGCTCCCGTCCTGACAGGATAACGTTGTAGGTATACTTACTGAGGAGGAGTTACTCTGCGACTCATACTATGGAGTTACTGCCGAGGACCCGGCTCTGCTTTACGAGGATGTTCCTGCGGGGAGACTCGTCTAGTTTGCTTAGCTACTTGGGATACTTAGTGTAGTCATGTATTAGACTCTATCATTTTGTAACTAGATATGTATCCAGTTTTACATTTCAGACTTGTACTTTGGACTTATTTCTATATATGAGACGACTTTTGTGTTTGGAGCATTTATGATTCTTCTTCCCTTATAGAATTGTTAGCACATTTAGTCTTATCTTGTTATCTCTAGAACAGCTTACTGCGCTTTATCTTAAGCGTAGGCTGGACATGGCTCGGCCCGGCCCAACAATTTGGGTAACGGGTCGTGACATATTTTTTTGGCGGCCCATGCAAGGTCCTGACTAAATTGTTTGGTTACGTTATTGTACCAAACATGCCTGCAATTAGGAACTTAAGGTAATTAGACAACATTAGGAAAGACGCTTAGAACACCTAGAGGAATGCTAGGATTGCAACATAGGAAATACATCACATGATTGCTATTATAATTAGATTTTCTTGTATATGATTGCTTACTTTAAACAAGTCCTTATAAGTCTTTTATGTGTAATTTAGATGGTGCTTACTCGTTCGTTCCAGTATTTTACCCCCGAGAATGGGGCCCTCCATATCCAGTCAGCTGACCAGTTGACTGATGCATCTCCACCTACCACATTCCCCCACTCCACAGATCCACAGACCCAGATACCACCTTCCACATCCCAGGCCCGGCAGGACCCGATACTTCCACAACCCCCTATCACTATACCCACCCAGGCTTCCGTCACACTCGACGGGACCCAGCTGCTCACACTGATCCAGGGGTTCCTAACAACCCATCAGGAGCAGACTACCCTACTCCGCCAGAGCATGGAGCGTTCTGAGGGACATCCCGTGGTCCCACCATATGTAGAGCCACGACAGAGAGCGGGGACGGTCAAGGACTTCATGGGTCTGAATCCCAAGGAGTTCTCAGGGACTGAGGGCATAGTAGTAGCTGATGACTGGCTAGATTCTGTAGAGAGGAAGCTTCTGGGAGTTAGGATGCCGGATGACCTTCAGGTCGAGGCAGCAGGATTTCTGCTGATAGACTTAGCCGGAGTTTGGTTCAGGAATGAGCCGTTGTTCGCGAGAGGTAGAGCCACCTGGGACCAGTTCAAGACCCAGTTCAAGAAGAAATTTTTCTCGACCACTGCTAGAGTAGCCATGGGGCTACGATTCCAGAACATCCAGCAGGGGAACCGTTCTGTTGATGACTATGCGGGAGAGTTTAGTCGCCTGAGCCGTTTTGCTCCTAGTCTGGTTGCTGATCCAGAGGAGATGACCCGTTGGTTTTGCCATGGTCTAGTTCCAGACATTGGCATTCTTATAGTGGCGAACGGTACGACTGACTATTACCAGAGCCTAGAGTTAGCCCGGAGCATTGAGGAGCGTCTTCTGTCTAGCAAGAGGCCAGCTTCTGTACACCATGAGGGACCGTCCAAGCGTCAGGCTTTCCAGCAGAGAGCGCCGACGCCACCCCAGCAGACTTACCATCCCCCTACATCACATCACCCAACTCAGCCTGTTAGAGCCCCGGGACCCCGACAGCAGCAGCAGCAGAAGGGAGCTATATGTTCTTTCTGCGGAAGACCAGGGCATGAATTCGTCGTCTGCAGGAAGAGGTTAGGGCAGTGTTTAGCTTGTGGGTCTGCCATCCATCAGATTCGGGACTGCCCCGTAGCCAAGGGACCCCAGGGGAAGACTTATAGCCTAGTCCTTGAGTCGGAGCCGGAACAGGTTTCGGGAGGTTAGTTTCAGCCTTAGTCATTTGTTGCATTGCTTGCTATGTTAGAATGTTGTTGGATCTTCAATCCTTGTGAATTTCGAGGACGAAATTTTTCAAGGAGGGAAGACTTGTAAGCCCCTGATTTTTTCAAAATTTTTAAACTAGTGTTAATTAATTACTAAATGTCATTATTGGTTTTAAAATAATTTAATATGATTTTAGGAATTTTCTAGAATTTTTAAATGAATTTTAAATGAATTTTAAATAAGTTTTAAATACAAAAATATTGATTTGTAATTTTCTAAAATATTTTAATTGATTTTTGTAATTAATTAGATTGTTTAAATATCAATTTGTAATTTACTTAAATGTTAATATATCAATTTGCAATTTTTAAAATTGTTTTAATGTGGTTTTGTAATTGTACAATTGTTTTTATAACAGTTTGCAAATTATGAATTGTTTATGCAAATTATAATTTGCATTTAGTTACAGCGGGGACCTATTTGTAATTTCCTAATTCTAGGGGGACCTAAGTGTAAACCTACAGCCCCCCCCCCCACGTCACTCTCTCTCTCCTCCACCGCTCACCCTGCCCCGACCGACTCGTCGACCGCTGCCCCCGCCATTTCCGCTGCCCGACCGACCTATCGACCGCCTTAGCCCCTATTTAAACCCCCCACCTTGCTCCCCAGACCGAGCTCTAACCCACCCCGACCACCACGAACGTCCCCGACCACCCTAGACGTTGGTCTCCGACGAAAGCCCTAGCCCTAACCCTAACTACGGCGACCACCCTAGCGCCGCCCCACCGTCCATCGTCGCCAGTCGCCACCACCACCATCACGTCCGCCTCGACGAGCCGCGTCCAGCGCCACCCAAGTGCCGTGACGCCGACGCCCCCAGCCGCCGATCGCCCCTTCGACAGCAGCTCGACGCCGGACACGTACGTGTCTCTTTGTGCTCGTGTTGACTCACGTCTCGTGTACACGGACACAGACTCGCCTGGACACGACGAACCTACTGGTAGGGTTGGACGCGCGAGCTAGGACTCGTGCGTGTCGTGCTAAGCCTAAGACACAGACTCCTCTGTCCCTAACTGTCAGGACACAGGACTGTGTTTTATTTTTTTTATTATTTAATCACTTAATACCTAAATAAAATTAACTAAAACCTAACTCTAACAAACTTAGCGGGCTGACCCACTGGCCAGCGCGCTGTGACTAAGACCCCCCCCCCCCCCCCGCTGGACAGGGTTCGAGCCCCTCCCCCTTTCCTTCTGTTTTCTTTTCTCTTTTCTTTTTCTTTTCTTTTCTTTTCTTTTAATATATTTATATTTATATATATATGTATATATATATATATTAGTATATATAAATATATGTATATACTGTATTTTACAGTATTATATACATATGTATATATATTTTATAATTAGTAAATTTTGTGTATATATATGTATATATCTTGATGTATATATATATATTAATATATATATATATATATATATATATATATATATATATATATATATATATATATATATATATATATACACCTTATTATTAAAATATTTTTCCTATATATGTATATATATTTATACATA
Source organism: Iris pallida (assembly GCA_029216955.1). Classification (NCBI taxonomy): domain Eukaryota; kingdom Viridiplantae; phylum Streptophyta; class Magnoliopsida; order Asparagales; family Iridaceae; genus Iris; species Iris pallida. Next base: position 4,678,348 of record JANAVB010038616.1, on the reverse strand, counting down.
TATATATTTGTACTCTATAAATTAAGTATTTTCCTTACAAATATATATGTACTTTTAACACATGTAATTATATTTTTCACTATGCATAACTTTGCCCTATTAAAATATTAATAATTATTTTGTACTTTTACCAAATTGTATTTTATTGTATTTAAATTACTGCAACCATTTGATGTCCAAGCCTAGCATGGGTATTTGGGCTCAAATGTGTTTTCACACATTCAAGACCTGTACAAGTCATATTGGACTTGATTCATGGCCTTGGGTCCTGTATTTGAACTTTGGTTCAAATTATATACATGGACAAAATACGCAGATAATTAATTATTATTGTGCATAGCTGTTTTATGATTTTCTAAAAATACTTAAAGTATTGCTAAAATTATGGAAAAATAGTTTTTAGATACTTTGTTAAGTTAGCTAATTTAGTATAATTTTTGTAGTATTTAATTTACTGTTTTGCCACTAGTTTGGCATATGAAACCAAAACTCACTTTCTGTATACTTAGGAAAAAACTGATTTTTATATAATATTTGTACTGGTTAATAAATTCCAAAAAAATTATAATAAATTTCTATAGTTAGCAAGGATCGTTTTGGTACTTTGTTTTATGCAAAACTAGGCTTTTTGTCTACTTTAAAAATTGTTAGAAAACAATAATCTTTTGATTTATTTATTGATTAATTACGACTTGTAGCTTTTTGTGTTATTTGGAGTTTTAGTCGTATTGAACCCCATCCCTCACTAGTGTAAAGACCCTGGAAAGTTAGTTAACATAGTGTGTCACCCCCCACATTGGTCTCCTATGCCAAGTCATCATTTTGGCTAGGTGCCCAGTCACAAGTCGTGTTTTCACCAGTTAGTGTCTTAGCGTTCTAGCTTAGTGTAAAAAGCTAAGTTTATTGTATTATTGCTACAGTGACGAGTTACCGGACATCTATAGCACATTTATCGCAGCTTGTTTTGCTTTGCTAGAGGCAAGTACTTTCTACGAACTTTACACATTGTCACATAAATGAACTGCAAAACCCACCATGTTAAATGCTGATCCTTGGGGTAGCAAGTTAAAACATCACATGTTGTAATTTCCATTACTACCATGCTTAGACAGTTTCTTTGTATCTCTCACATGATTAGAGTATGGGTTATGGAAAAACTGATAGTAGAGTACGTGATCATGCCCCCCCTATATAGTACCGAGCAAAGTTTCATTTTATATGTTACAGCGCCGTAGGCCTTACTTACCAAGGCAGATTTGTGCGTATGTACACCTCTCGCCCTATCACTTGTACGGAAGTACATTTTATTTACATTGTGCCTCAGTACATTGTATACCTATTGACCGATCACGTACCTGCTACAGTTTTAAACATTACATATACATCTGTCTTTATGACATATGTATCCTTGCCATGATAGATTGTGTGATGCCATGTTTCCAGTTATTTCTTCCATGTTCATTGCCATGTTTCATATGCTAGTTTGCTAGAAAACAGTACTTGCTCCCGTCCTGACAGGATAACATTGTAGGTATACTTACTGAGGAGGAGTTACTCTGCGACTCATACTATGGAGTTACTGCCGAGGACCCGACTCTGCTTTACGAGGATGTTCCTGCGGGGAGACTCGTCTAGTTTGCTTAGCTACTTGGGATATTTAGTGTAGTCATGTATTAGACTCTATCATTTTGTAACTGGACATGTATCCAGTTTTACATTTCAGACTTGTACTTTGGACTTATTTCTATATATGAGACGACTTTTGTGTTTGGAGCATTTATGATTCTTCTTCCCTTATAGAATTGTTAGCACATTTAGTCTTATCTTGTTATCTCTAGAACAGCTTACTGCGCTTTATCTTAAGCGTAGGCTGGACATGGCTCGGCCCGGCCCAACAATTTGGGTAACGGGTCGTGACAGATCCTCCTTGCCTTGTCTAAAGACATAATCTCTCCAAGCGGTCACATGAGGCTGCGTCCCGTTCCTATCCCGTCTCTGCATATAGTAATGATGACTCGCCACTTCCTTAAAGACGGCCGTCATCTCCTCAGCCCTGTCCCCCAGGACTTGAAGTTCCTCGTTGGTGGGAAAGTACTCTTCATAGGGTTCCGACCCCCAAGGGAGTTTTGACACCTCGTACATCTCATGAAGTGCGAACCCTAATTCCCCTACCGGAGTAAAAAAGGTCCCGGTATGGACATCAAACATCTCCAGTAGTACGAGGAACATGTGCCTGTTGAGATCAACACCCGCCTGGGTAGCACGGATCGCGACAGTCAACCCAATCTCTCGAAGCTCGGTCCGAAACTGTGACAAGATCCAGAGTGTCAGTTTATCCCACTTGGAGACGTAATGGCACCAACCCTCTACCCGAAAATCTCCTTTCGGGTATGAGCGTTCCATCAAAAACATACGATGTGTAAAGGTCGAAGCACTATAAGCAAACGTATCAATGGGTACGTCACTGTAGAGGCTCCCGGGGTGTAGAGTCCGCCAAGTGAAAGAAGACCCAGACCGTGTGGCGGTCAAAGTATCCCTTTGGACGAAGGTAGAATCAATTTGGATGACGCCAGTCATCGCTCCCCCCTGAGAAGGGGTAAGATCCCAAGACATCCTCCTCTGGGAAACAAGGCGACAGAAGGATGTCAAAGGCCATTGACGTTCAAGTTGCTTGACGGTCATATGCACCCCATTCGCTGTAAAGAACCAGTCCTCCTTGACCTTCAACACCGTTGCATCAGTAGAAGTAAGACGGTCTCCGAATAGGAACTCAGGCTTCAAGAAGGTCAATTCATCAGATGTAGAAGATTTTAAAACACCACGTTCCATCATCCGTTTGAGGAACCCGTACTGTTGCTCACGGATTTGGGTCATTCTCTCGGGAGGCTGATCCAGCATAAGAGCCTCTTGAGCGGGGTTTATCACTTCCTCATCATACTTTACTTCCATCTGGTTGAAGACAGCCTCCAAGAATACTTCATTCAAAGGCGGGATCGCTACTGACACTAGCAAAGATCAGAAAAATATTAGAAACAACAAAAAGAAGAGCTTCGGCACATTCAGGGTTTAAGCCCATGCGCGTCAGCAGCCTCGGCGCATTCAGGGTTTAAGCCCATGCGCGTCAGCAGCCTCGGCGCATTCGGGGTTTAAGCCCATGCGCGTCAGCAGCCTCGGCGCATTCAGGGTTAAAGCCCATGCGCGTCAGCAGCCTCGACGCATCATCAGGGTCTAAACCCATGCGCATCGGCGAACAAAGACCGCGGCACATCATTAAAGACTCAAGGTCTATGTGCGTTGGTGTACGAAAAAACGAGACTTACCAACCACCTCCGGCCGAACTTCGACAGGCCGTCGGGGAACGTCAGCCGTTACAACTTCCGCAGGCTCCTTCGCTTTCTCCTTCTCCTTGCCGGCACCACCGCGAGGAGTCTTGGGAGCCATTCTCTTAGAGAAGAAAAAGTTAGGGTTTTGAAGAAAAAACTCTAAAGAAAGCAAAGGCACAGAGCAGATGAATTCTCTCTCCAACCCTTACATATTTATAGGGCTTGGTCGCACGCGTGAACCGATGACGTGTAATCTCAGCCGTCGCTTCGGGTTCCGTGAGGAGATGACAACAAATACAACCAAAAGATCATCATCAATCTTTTGGGTTACCAAGGCGTCATCATCATCAACTGAAAGGAGCATGCGCCCGAACAAGCATGCGCCCAAAAATTATGCGCCCTGACTTCCATGCTTCTTATTCAAAGTATTCCAAAACTTATTCAAAAGTTTTGAAAACTTTGAAGGGGGTCTTGTAGAAGCATGGAATTTTACAACCAGAAAGCCCATGCGCCAGGCATTATATGCGCCAGAACTCAGACAGCTAATCGAATAAGCCATAGACATTCGAAGAAGGACTTTTTATTATATGTAAAAGTCTATTACATGTCTAGGAGAATTTTTACAAAAGAAGGATCCTAGATCTACAGCCAACAGCCACCATGCGCCTTCCAGATAGGCGCAGCAACCACCATGTGCCTTCTGATAGGCGCAGCAGTCACCATGCGCCGCCAGTTAGGCGCAGCAGATACCATGCGCCTCCAACCAGGCGCATCCCACCATCTCCTCAGTAGCTCAGTTATGTGCATCTCTCCAGCAGCTCAGTTATGTGTATCCCTTCAGCAGCTCAGTGATGTGCAACTCTTCCAACCAGGCTCACCTGGCCGAGCAGAGCCCAGTTATGTGCCGCTCTTCCAGCCAGGCTCGCCTGATAAGTGCTTCGCCAAGCAAAGCATTTAACCCTCTGGCTGGAACCAAGGAAGAGAAGAGCACCGCAAATGTTGTGGCCAGGGGAGGCTTCGAAAGAGCCTCCAAAGACCAAGGAAGACCGTGATCGAAATCATGGCACAAGGAGCTTTCAACACAAATCAAAGTGGGCGGCACCCACTTTGAAGGAAGAGCGAGCCTAGCACCGCCATTCCGATCTACGGCTCTTCCGAAACAACGGAGACGAGGCCAGAACATCCTTATCTTTGGATGCAACAGGCACCTTCCGCCTGCCTCGGAAGCCCTCGACTCCGTCTTTTGGATGTAACAGTCACCTTCAAGTGCATCGAAGACAACACGACTGTTTGTTATTAAAATTGTTTGATTGAAAACTTTAATACAAACAGAACAGTGTTACAATGTAGGACTTAGATGTAGTCCTAGGAGTACACTTTTATTTAAGCTGGGTCCTTAGTGCCAATGGAGCGAGTGGTAATGCGTTGACTCCGTTGACCGGCTGACGACGGTTATCGGTTCTCTGAAGGTGTTGATTGCTCTGGGTGCTGGAGCTTGCTGAGAGGAGGAAGACGTTGAGTGTCTAGAACTGCCTCTCGGTGATTCTCTCTGTGTTGTGAGTCTTCTGTTCTGAGTCTCTGTGTGTGTGTGAAGGAGATGATCCTTCTATTTATAGTTTTGCAGGCTGGCTGCTCATGCGCGTATGCAGGATACGCCGGTGTGGGGATGCCACGTGGAGGTTGCTGATGGAGGCGCACGGATGCTGCACCCTGATCGAGAGGGAGAACTCTTCATACTGCTGTTGTGAGCCGGCACGTAGCAGAGAGAAGATCTTTCTGTTGCTGAAATCTTGGATGAGTTGAGTCAAAAGACACGTGTCGTCGACTCATGGTTCGAAGATCTCGGATTTGGTGGAGAAAAGTGATCTGGTGAGCTGTGCCTTGGATTGGGCGCAGGAGGAGGCTGCGGCTCATAACCTTTAGGAGTTACAAACCATTTGGGGCGCATGGCTTTTGAGGCGCATGCAGGCGACTTTCCTTCTGTCTTTCGGGATCAGAGAGCAGTCTGAGGCGCATGGCTTTTGAGGCGCATGCTGATTTGGACGCATGGCCGTAGAGGCGCATGCTGATGGACGCATGGCCGTAGAGGCGCATGCTGATGGTGGAGTGGCCACGTGGCAGTAGCCGTCGAAATAAAGTCATGATGATGCTGACGTTGCCGACGCTTCGTTTTCTGAATAAAGTTGTCAACTGTTCAGACTTTGGGAGGCGTGCTACCAACTCTGTCAGTTCAGCATTTAATGTTGGTGACGTTCGATGGACAGCTGAATGGGCGCGTCGGTTGGCGTTCCACTCGGTATGGAGATGTGTGAGGGCGCACCCCCTGTAATGCGCCGAGTACTGTAGGGCGCGTCTGTGTGATGCGCCTGATGCCGAAGGGCGCGTCCGTGTGATGCGCTGTCTGGCTGGCGCATCGGACATGTCTTTTAATGATGCGGCTGTCTCACTCTTCGAGTGCTATAAATAGCCGTTTGGCTGAATTCGAGGCGTCTGGTTCATCCATTTAATGTAAATTCATTGCACGGAATTCGGAGGGTCATCCACTTGGCGCGTGGGTTTGATCTGCCCGGCCTATAAATAGTGGCATGGAGAGAAGATTTGCTTCTCATTTCCTCACGTTCTTCCAACATGAACTTGAACATGCGGGTGCATTCTATTGACGAAGTGCTCCCGAGGGTGAAGATGAGACGCTGTATTGTCTTCGATGCACTTGAAGGTGACTGTTACATCCAAAAGACGGAGTCGAGGGCTTCCGAGGCAGGCGGAAGGTGCCTGTTGCATCCAAAGACAGGGATGCTCGGGCCTTGTCCCCGTTATTCCGGAAGAACCGTAGATCGGAATGGCGGTGCTAGGCTTTAGCCGCGGTTTCGATCACGGTCTTCTTTCGGCTTTGGAGGCTCTTTCGAAGCCTCCCCTGGCCACAGCATTTGCGGTGCTCTTCTCTTCCTTGGTTCCAGTCAGAGGGTTAAATGCTTTGCTTGGGAAGCACTTATCAGGTGAGCCTGGCTGGAAGAGCGGCACATAACTGGGCTCTGCTCGGCCAGGTGAGCCTGGCTGGAAGAATTTGGCTGAAGGGATGCGCATAGCTGGGCTGCTGAAGGGATGCACACAACTGAGCTGGATGCACATGACTGAGCTGCTGAAGATATGGTAGGATGCGCCTGGTTGGAGGCGCATGATGTCTGCTGTGCCTGACTGACAGCGCATGGTGACTGGCAGCGCATGATGACTGCTGCGCCTAACTGGAGACGCATGGTGGCCGCTGGCTGTAGACTTAGGATCTTTCCTTTGTAGAAATTCTCCTTTGTACAACCTTTTCTAGACATGTAATAGACTTTTATATATAAATAAAAAGTCCTTCTTCAAATGTCCATGGTTATTGACTTTGCTGTGAAGTGTTCTGTGCGAGTCCTGGCGCATGTAGTGTCTGGCGCATGGTCTTTCTGGTTGTGAAATTCCATGCTTCTACAAGACCCCCTTCAAAGTTTTCAAAACTTTTGAATAAGTTTTGGAATACTTTGAATAAGAAGCATGGAGTTCAGGGAGCATGATTTCTGGGCGCATGCCTGTTCGGGCGCATGCTCTTCTCAGTTAATGATGATGGTGCCTCGGTTACCGAAAAGATTAATGATGATTTTTTGGTTTTATTTGCTGCTATCCTTGCACAGAACCCGAGGCGACGGCCGAGATCACACGTCATCTGTTCACGCGTGCGACCAAGCCCTATAAATAGATAAGAGTTGGAGAGAGAAAGGGTTCTTCTTCTCTGTGCCTCTGCTTCTTTAGAGTTTCTTCTTCAAAACCCTAACTTCTCCTTCCTCGAGAGAATGGCTCCCAAGACTCCTCGCGGTGCTGCCGGCAAGGGGAAGGAGAAAGCGAAGGAGTCCGCGGAAGTTGCGGCGGCTGTCGTTCCCCGTCGGCCTGTCGAAGTTCGGCCGGAGGTGGTTGGTAAGTCTCATTGTCCGTACGCCAACGCACATAGGCCTTGAGTCTTTAATGATGTGCTGCGGTCTTTGCCCGCCGACGCGCATGGGTTTAAACCCTGGTGATGTGCCGAGGCTATACTACTGACGCGCATGGGTTCAAACCCTGAAGATGCGCCGAGGCTATACTGCTGACGCGCATGGGTTCAAACCCTGAAGATGTGCCGAGGCTATACTGCTGACGCGCATGGGTTCAAACCCTGATGATGCGCCGAGGCTATACTGCTGACGCGCATGGGTTCAAACCCTGATGATGCGCCTCAGTTTTCTCCTTTAGACACATTTGTGTGTTCTCTTCTGACTTTTTCTGATCTTTTACTAGTGTCGATGGCAATCCCGCTTTTGAGTGAAGTTCTCTTGGAGGCTGCCTTCAACCAAATGGGAGTAGAGCATAACGAGGAAGTAATAAACCCTGCTCAAGATGCTCTTGTGCTGGATCAGCCTCCTGAGAGAATGACCCTAATCCGTGAACAGCAGCATTGGTTCCTCAAACGGATGATGGAGCGTGGAGTCATTAAATCTTCCACATCTGATAAAGTGACCTTTCTGAAGCCTGAGTTCCTATTTGGAGACCGTCTCACTTCTACTGACTCGTCAGTATTGAAGGTCAAGGAGGACTGGTTCTTTACTGCGAATGGAGTGCATATGACTGTTAAGCAATTTGAACGTCAGTGGCCTTTGACGTCCTTCTGTCGCCTTGTTTCCCAGAGGAGGATGTCTTGGGAGCTTACCCCTTCTCAGGGGGGAGCGGTGACTGGTGTCATCCAAATTGATTCTACTTCCGACCAAAGGGATGCTTTGACCGTTGTACGGTCTGGGTCTTCTTACACTTGGCGGACTTTACGTCCTGGGAGCCTCTACAGTGATGTACCCATTGATACGTTTGCTTATAGTGCTTCGACTTTTACACATCGTATATTTTTGATGGAACGTTCCTACCCGACAGGAGAGTTTCGGGTGGAGGGTTGGTGCCATTACGTCTCCAAATGGGATAAACTGACGCTCTGGATCTTGTCGCGGTTTCGGACTGAGCTCCGAGAGATCGGGTTGACTGCCGCGATCCGTGCTACCCAGGCGGGTGTTGACCTTAATAGGCACATGTTCCTCGCACTCCTGGAGATGTTTGATATCCATACCGGGACCTTCTTTACTCCGGTAGGGGAATTAGGGCTCGCACTTCATGAGATGTATGAGGTGTCTAAACTCCCTTGGGGGTCGGAGCCCTATGAAGAGTACTTTCCAACCAATGAGGAACTTCAGGTCCTGGGGGACAGAGCTGATGAGATGACGGCCGTCTTCAAGGAAGTGGCGAGTCATCATTACTATGTGCAGAAAAGGGATAAAAGCGGGTCGCAGCCCCATGTAACTGCTTGGAGAGATTATGTCTTTAGACAAGACAAAGAGGATTCTTCGAAGTTTTCTACTCCGTCGGCGCTCTCTCGTAGCGAGGTGCTGTCCGAAATGAGCACGTTAGGGGAGAAGAATCCCCGAGGAAATGAAGACCAGCAGTCAGATGCACGCTCCTACAGCTGCTTTTGGCACCTTGCTTATCCAATGTCATCCAAGGCGGTTTTGGTCGCCTATCTGATGATATGGCTCCGGGATTACGTGTTCGCAGGTGGATCCGGTGCCGTCGAGAGGGTGACTCGAAACTTAATCCTGCCAGCCGTAAAATTGGTCTTCGGCCGGCGCTTGGCTCTCCTCCCCGCAATGGTATGTAACCTGCAGCGAGGTTTGCGAAAGTTTACTGGAAATGTGATTCATGATAGAGGCAGAAAAAATAACTTCCCGCGCGCCGAATTGCCGTTTCACTATTTGATGGGATGGCTGATTCTGCATCATCCCAGTGTGATGAGCCCAGGCTCGGAAGGAGATTGTAAGGCTGGAGATGCATTCCTTCGTCGTTTCCATCGGAGGAGTTGGTCGTATACTGGTGTCCCGATTTATAGAAAGGTTTTATCCCGTCTTCAGGGTTGGGAGATCACCAAAGTTGGTCCCATCTATTTGGGTTTTGAGGCCAACGAGGATTTAAGGGACCTGGGCGAAGGTACCACCACTCTGCCTCAATGGGGATTCCGCTGGTTGCAAAGTATCCGGCCGTCCCATCTGGTGTACCGGAACAGGAATCAATGCTACCTGGAACCATACTTGCTGAGCCGCTTTGCGCGGCAATTTGGTTATGCTCAGATGATGTTGGATAACCCCAGTAATACCCTGGAGTATGTTGGAAGTTTGTTGGATGGTGCACGAGCTTGGCATTACTATAATGCCGGATGTACCGGAGCTCATTTTACGTTGCCCGTCTCCGATCCGCGGCCGCCCATTCTTTACTCGGCCGCCAAATTTTACTGTGTTATGGCTGCCCCGCCCTCCGGATATGACAGGGAGACCAGCCTTATCGCAGGCACCCAGTTAGCAGCGACTGGGGATACGCCAGTGAAGGCCCGGCCGCATCGTCCGTTAGGGGTGGGTCAACGGAGTGCCCCCTCCGCATCACAAGCAGAACCCTCGGGCGATCGATCGAAACGATGTGCAGATACAGGGGCTGAATCTCTTGTGTCGAAGAAGCAGAAGAAGGTATCGTTACCGACGGTGTCATCGGATTCGGCGTCCGAAGAGGTAAGGACATCCTCCTAAATCTGATTTTGGTTCCGCCACTTACGAGGCCCCATCTTCTTTTGTAGGAGCCGCTAAAAAGAAAATCTCGTACCCCAAAGTCGGGTGGGAGTCGGCGAGAAGAGATGGCGAGCTCGTCTGGAGTGCGTATCCCGCCGACAATGATGTCTCTCATGGAGGAAGATCCGGAGGATACTGTCATCGTGGAGGTTCCGGTATCCCCGGGTTATGTCAGGAGGGAATCTGAGGGTACAGCAGCTTCCGAGGTGACGAAGGCCACAGCGGAGGCTTCACATATCAAAGGTTTAGCAAGTGCGCAGCTTCCTGGTGATGAAGAGGAATGGAGTTCATCATCTTCCGATGACATCGCTCCGGAGCTGCAGGAGTCTGTTGCGGGGGCAGCAGAAGCAGTGAGGATAGAGGAGAGGGTTGATTCCCCTCCTTGTCATGATGAAGGGAGGTCGGCCGAATCATTGCCAAATCCTTCCTTGGCTTCAACCATGGACATAGAGATGGCTACTGATCAGGCGGTAGCGACAGATTCTGTCCCTGTAGAGGGACTTGAGAAGGATGAGACCCTTCTGCCGGTCTTGTCTCCTGGGGCTGGCCAGGAGATAAATGTTGATCTCCCCGTTTTGCCGGGGGAGCTAGCTGATGCTAATAGAACGTCGGGGGTAGAAGAGGTGGCCGTTGACGTCGGTGATTTCTCTGGGCTTGAGAAGGGTAAGGGTGTGGAACCCTCTGTTGCTCCTTCCATTTGGGGTACTATCACGACGCATGTGCCGGCTCCTTCTGTTCCTTCGGCTCCTCGGGCTAGCAGTCTGGCCCCTGTTGATGAAGAGCCTATTGCTGTCGAGGTTCAAACCTCTCAGATCGAGGTTGGCGGATCTTTCTCCGGTCCGCAAACTGTAGTAGCTCCCCCAACTCCTGCTATGACGCCGCAGGTGCTGGCGGATGCCGACGAGTATGTGAAGTTCCTCGTCGAGGGAGTGTACAAATGCTGGAGAAAGGTGTATCTGCAGTGATGGATGGCAAGGGGAGCTTTGCGACAGCAAAATCTTTGGCAATGCCTTGTATCGAGCTGATCCGCATTCACCAAGGCCATGACCATATGGCCGAAATTCTGGAGGTTTCGGTGATTGAGCTGGACGAGCGGCTCGCGGAACTACAGCGCATCCAACGAAATGACCTCTCTGTCTTGATAGATGCAGAGATAGGGAAGTTGATTGCTGAAATCGAGGCTTTCCATCGGGCCGATGTGAGCAGTTGGGAGCGTGAAGTGGCTGGGACTGAGGCTACGGCGGAGCAGTTGTCTCAATCTATGGAGAAGACGACGGAGAAGCGGGCTGCGGTGGACGCTAACATCGCAGAGGTTGATGCTCAGATGCGCCGTCTTGATGACCAGCGGGCCCAACTTCAACTAGAAGCTGATCGTGTCCTGGCTGAACACGTGGCATTCAAGCAGGAGGAAGCGACTCTTACTCAGCGGACCCTTGCTTTGGCTCAGCAGCGACGACAGCTTGATGAGAAGTATGAGAGTAAAACTTCCGCTGAGGCTGTCGGATTAATGCGTCAAGAAGCCGAGCTGCGAGTCCAGGCGACTGTGGAAACTCGCACTGCCGACCTGAGACGTCGAGTCAGAGAGCTTTCATCCCACCCTGGAGAGGATTGGGGACTGTAGCTTCTCTTCTTTTTATGTGTTTTTGCAACTCTTGCCGGGGAAATAGCGTATTTCTGTACTCCCTTCTTTGAAAAATAAAGAAATACACTATCTCTTTTTTTTTGTGATGTGTTCATTTTTGATCTCATGAACTTGATGATTTATGTGGACCTATTATCTTTTGCGCACCTTGGTTTTTAGGTACAGATAATAAGTTTGAAGGAACCAACATGTTTGCTCAGAGGTAATGTGGACATGGCAATCATTAGGTTCAAATGATAGAATCTTCCTACTCAGAGGTATTTATGGACATGGTAGGAATGATCCTGGGGGATACGCTGAACAACTCAGAGGTAATGTGGACATGGAAGTTCTGCGATCAATGTACGACAACACAGGAGTTGTTTGTACGGAATGTTTACTCAGAGGTAATATGGACGTGGTAAACATGAAGGATAGCGTAAGCTCACGAAATGTAAGGTTCCGCTTTGTAGGATGTAGAGAGACAACTCAGAGGTAATGTGGACGTGGTTATCTTTCTACGGAAGGATGCCACGGAACAGCTGGGTTCCGGAAGCGTTTGATTTTTGTGAAAAGAGGTTGTTTGGGGAAATACATGTCTTGGAGGATGTCAAGAATAGTACTTCTTTAGGAACTTGCCGTTGATGGGCATCATAAACAAGTCCCTATTGGGTTTGGCGAGGTGGTAAGCACCGTTTGAGTATACCGTCTCAATGATGAAGGGTCCTTCCCATTTGGGCTCGAACTTCCCTGGTGTCTTGTGAATTAACACCATTGGCCTTCTGACTGCTAAAACCAGGTCGCCAACTTGGAAAGTTCTTTGCTTGACCTTCTTGTTGAAAGCCTGTGATATACGGGCTTGGTAAAGTTCTATGCGTTGTTGAGCTAGGAGACGCTTTTCGTCAAGTGCCTCCAGTTCTCGCAGACGACGACGTTGATTGTCTTCTTCTGTAAGTTTGTTTGTGATCGCTACTCGGAGTGAGAGGATCTGGATCTCGAGAGGCAGTACCGCTTTGCTCCCGTAGACCAGGGAGAATGGTGTGTTGCCTGTTGGGGTCCGTACCGTTGTACGGTAGGCCCAAAGACATTCGCCGAGCTTTTCGTCCCAGTCGCGTTTGTTGGATGACACGACCTTTTTGAGTAGCCTGACGATAGTTTTGTTGAACGCCTCGGCCAATCCGTTTGCTGCCGGATTATAGGCGGTTGAGGCCACGTTTTGAATGCGATTCTTGTCACAGAACCTGCTGAAAATGTGGCTGATGAATTGGGGACCATTGTCATGAATGATTCGCCTGGGTACTCCGAAACGGTAAATGACATGGTGTTTGATAAAGCTGACCACCCTGGAGCTTTTTACTTCCGCTAGTGGGACTGCTTCCGCCCATTTGGAGAAGTAATCGGTGATGGCCAGGATGAAACGATGTCCTCTTGATGAAGGAGGGGTGATTGGTCCTACAATGTCCATGCCCCAGGCTTCGAATGGCCAGGAGGCGACTGTAGGATGTAGAGGTTCAGACGGTGTATGTATGAAGTCTGCATGAAGTTGGCATGCATGGCACTTCTTAGCATATTCCACTGCGTCGGCGGCCATGGTTGGCCAGTAGTAGCCCATACGTCGCAGTCGATCTTGCAACTTAGGACCTGGTTGGTGAGCTCCGCAAGTTCCGTCGTGAGCTTCTCGAAGAGCTTCAGCCGCTTCTTCGTTAGACAGGCATCGAAGGAGAAGCCCGTCGAAGGAGCGTCGGTACAGCATTTTAGTGGCTGTATCGTAGTAGAATCGAGGAGAGCATCTCCTGACTGAGACGGCTTCCTTCGGATCTTTCGGAAGGATTCCGTAGACGGCGAAGTCGATGAACGGGAATCTCCAGTCTCGGACATTAACATCGGTGTTTGTCGGCACGGCGTGAGCCATTTGCAAACATAGGTTGTTTCTGGGACAAATCAAGTCTCGGCCAGTTACCGTAACATAGTGTTGAGTCCCAAGGGACGCGGCCAATGAGGCTGCGAGGCCAGCCAGAGCGTCAGCCTCCAAGTTTTGTAGACGGGGTACATGTTCGATGAAGAACCCAGTGAAGGTTGAAATGATGTTCAATGCAACTTCATGGTAAGGGATCAAATCTTCATGGCGAACCTCGTATTGCCCCCGAATCTGGTTTACGACGAGTTTCGAGTCGCCGTAGGCTTCCAGATGATCCACCCCCAGCTGTTGTGCTAGCTGGAGTCCCATGACGAGTGCGTTGTACTCAGCAACATTGTTGGAGCATGACTTTGAAAGAGAGTATGCGCGTTGGATGACCAGCTGATCGGGGGAGACCAAGACTACCCCCACTCCTGCGATGATTTGGCCGTTGGGGCCCGTTCTTGAAGCGCCATCGAAGAACATCCGCCAAACGGGGCTTCCTTCAGTGACGTTTGATTCTTGGACTTCATCCGGGATGTCTTCATAGAGTTTTGAAGATTCTGGGATGGGGTATGCAGCTAAAAAGTCAGCCAGAGCTTGACCCTTGACCGCCTTCTGCGGGACAAATACCATGTTGTATGGCGTTAGTAGGATCGCCCATATAGCCAGCCGGGAGTTTAATGACCCTGGCTTCGTCATGAGAACTCTGAGTGGATTGACTCGGAAGATGACGTGAATTGTCTGGCCCGAGACGTAATGACGAGTCTTCTGAATGGCAAACACCAAAGCCAAGCACTCCTTTTCAACGGGGTTATACCGGTGTTCGGCCCCGATGAGTGTTCGACTGAGGTAGTAGATTGCTTGCTCGTAGCCTGCATCGCTGTTTTGAGCTAGTAAAGCGCCGAGGGAATGATCCATGGCACGGACGTAGAGGAGGAATGGTTTGCCGGCGACAGGTGCCACTAGGACTGGCGGGCTTGTCAAGTAAGCCTTGATGTCGTCGAAAGCCTTTTGGCACTCCTCTGTCCAGACGTAAGAGACTCCCTTCTTCATGAGCTGAGTAAAGGGTTGACATTTACCGGAGAGGTTTGCTATGAACCTCCGGATGTATGCCAGACGTCCCTGTAAGCCCCGAAGTTCTCGAAGGTTCTTCGGAGGGTCCATGTTGAGTATGGCTTTAGTCTTCTCGGGATCGACATGAATGCCTTTTGCCGTGATGACAAAGCCCAAGAATTTGCCGCTAGAAACCCCCAGGAATGATTTAGCGGGGTTCATTTTGAGTTGATGTGCCCGCATGAGATCAAAGACCGTCCTCAGGTCCTGTAGGTGATCTCTTTTGAGGCGGCTCTTGACTGCGATGTCGTCAACATAGCACTCAACTGTCTTGCGAAGATGTTGACGGAAGATGGTACTCATCGCTCGTTGGTATGTTGCACCGGCATTCTTCAAGCCGAAGGGCATTACTGTGTAGCAGAAAACACCTTTCGGAGTCCTGAATGACGTATGTTTTGCGTCATCGGGAAACATCTTGATTTGATTATAGCCTGAATACCCGTCCATGAAGGACATGCGTTCAAAGCCACATGTGTTGTCGATCATTACATCGGTGATTGGGAGCGGGAATTCATCCTTCGGGCAAGCAGAGTTGAGATCCCTGAAGTCGATACAGACTCGTATCTTTCCGTTCTTCTTGGTGACAGGGACGACGTTGGCTACCCAGTCCGGGTGTTGTTCCTCACGGATGAAGCCACTGGTCAAGAGCTTGTCCACCTCCTGATCGATGGCATTCATGATGTCCGGGCGGAAGCGTCGCTGTTGTTGTTTGGTAGGTTTGGCATCTGGTAAGATGTTCAACCTATGCATCGTGATCTGTGGATCGAGACCCGGCATGTCTTTGTAGCTTCAGGCGAAGACGTCAATATATTCTTTAGCCAGTTGGACTAAAGATTCTCGGTCTTCTCCTTCCAAGCTTTTGCTGATGAAGATGGGTTTAGAAGAAGACCCATCCCCGAGGTCGATCTGCTCGACTTCGTCTTCGGTGGGAGGTTCTCGTAACTCAAAACGAGACTCCCATTGTTCTCCTAGGCGTTGAGCCCAGGGTTCCTCTTCGAAGGATTCCGGCGGTTGGTCTTCGCCTTCATCTTTCTGAGGTTGCGCCGATGTCATGTTAGCTGACAGCACTTTCCTAAAGACTGATCCGATACTGGTATCGGAATCCCATGTCGATGCTTCAGACGAGTGGGAATGTTCTATGTCTTCTGCGTCTGAACTCTCTGGAGTTGATGGCGGTGTGACATAGCCTAACCCCCGTCGAGTCCGATTATAGTAATCCTGTGGCTTTCCATTGGGCATCGAAAGCCGGACAGGGAGATGCCGACCCTTGCCGTAGTTTAGGCCTTTATTGCTTTTCAGGTCGTAGCCCATCTTTTGGATGATGCGCTTTGTCGTATCCGTGTACCGATAGACTTGTACTCTGCCGGTATCAGGTTCGGGCTCGATTGACGGGAGGTCCTGATGACGCTCGACTTTGCCCGAGATGATGGTGCCTTCGTCTCGGCTTCGTGGAGGGACTATGAAGACTCCTTGAGACGGGGCCACTCGATTATGGTGGACGATCGTTATTTGTGTTTGCAACGACCGTAGAGCGTTGTCTAATGTATACATGGCATTCCAGTGTAGAAGACAAGAATAATTGAAAGACACTCTATTATTGATAAAGTGCGAGATTTTATCCCTTGGGATTACATTGTCTAAGGAGGGTGCGTCTACATCAGCAGAGATATATTCGCCAAGCTCCTCATCTGTAAGCACTGGGGCCGAATCAGGAGAGTCCTCCACCGCTCTGACTTTGGGGTCTGAGAGGGTTATGTGAGCCCTCTCCGGCATTTTGGATGACTGCGGTGGCTTGCCTTTAAGGCGCACCTTGAGAGGTGCCTCGGTTGCGCCTCTGATGAGTGGCGCCTTCCCTTGTAATTTTACCACCAGGGGAGCCGCTGTTTGAGGTGGCTTTCCCTTGAGGCGTATCTTCAGGGGAGCTTCGTGAGTCGGTGCTTTCCCTGATAGCTTGATGCTCATTGGAGGCGCCTTCTGGGGAGGCTTGCCCTTCAATCGGATTTTCAAGGGGGCGTCGGGAGTCATTTCGGGCTCCAAGTCCGGCTCTGTTGCCGTCTCTGCTTCATCATCGGCGTCGTTGGCTTCCTCCTCGTCAAGTGGCTTGTACAAGTCGGAATCGGTAAAGTAGGCCTCAATCCCTTTGAAGGGATCGATATCTGCAAACTCCGTCCGGATGACGCCGTTGGTGGATACATATTTCATGCATTGGTGGAGCGTGGAGGGCACCACCATGTACTCATGTAACCATGGTCGTCCGAGTAAGATGTTGTAGTTGACCTCGGCATCCACCACATAACAAGTCACCTCAGTTTTGAGGCTGCCGATGTGACACTTCAGCCGGATCTTGCCCAGTGGCTCGCTCTTGCTAGCGTTGAAGCCACTGATGGTCGTATTGGAGGGCGCCAGCCGGTACATTGGGATCCCCAGCTTTGATAGCAGCGCCTTTGGAATGATGCTTAGGGAAGACCCCGGATCGATCTGAATCCTGCTCACCTTTACCGAACCGATGTACCCTGTGTAATACAACGGTCGGTTATGTCGGTGATGCTTGAGCAGCATGTCTTGTTGGGTGAAAGTTATGTTTGGGATAACTTCATCCGCACAATGACAGTGTGCACAAGTAGTTGGGAGGTCTTCAGGCTGCTTGATTTGACTGAGAAAGGATTCGACATCCTTCAGAGCTTCGCAGAGAGCTTCTCGGGAGTCCTTGGAGAGACGCAGGAGCTCGAACAAAGACAAGCGTGCAGGAGTACTGGCCAGTTGTGCCAGAATGTCAAAATTGTGGGGCTTGGCTAGCCCCGAAGCATTTTCTTTGCGCAGAGGTCTGTCGAAACGGGCCTCCACTTGCTTTTGTTTATTGGCTGCTGAGGGTTTGGATGGACCCTCCTCAGGGATGGTGCCAGGAGGCACCACTTCGGCGGCAGCTTCACCGGGCTGGGAGTTCTGTTGTGCACGCGTCTGCACAGGAAGTGCCTCTTCCGTTGAAGAAGAGACCGTGCGGCAAGACTTGATCTTCCTGCCTTTTGCTTTGGAGGTAGGGCGTACCTCCGGTTGAGTTACCTCGGAGACGAGGTCGGGGTGAACCCGGAGGACATCTCCTCGAGATGTGGTGAGTGGGACAAGTCCACTCACATTGTCACGGGTGGGTGGCAAGTTCACCACCTCTATTGTCGCCTTAGGGATGGGGACGACGCCATCTTGTGTGGTAGTCGGCGGCAAGGTGCCG
The DNA here is from genome assembly GCA_029216955.1 of Iris pallida. Taxonomy (NCBI): domain Eukaryota; kingdom Viridiplantae; phylum Streptophyta; class Magnoliopsida; order Asparagales; family Iridaceae; genus Iris; species Iris pallida. Next base: position 4,660,506 of record JANAVB010038616.1, on the reverse strand, counting down.
AACTGAAGTGACACCACATTAGCTGACACCGTCTTCTCTTCGTAGTCGACGGAGATTACATCCGCATTGATCATGCGCTGGATGTAATTTTTGAGGACGTAGCAGTCCTTAGTCGGGTGTCCGACAAACCGATGGTAGTGACAGTACCTCGGGTTGTCCACTTTTCCGACTTCATCGGGCCGCTTCGGGTCCGGAAGCTTGATCTTGTCACCCTGCTTCAGTATCTCAAAGAGTTGCAGGGTGTCGTCATCATTGAATGAATAAACCTTCTTGGGTCTCGGTGTCAGTGGAGGCTTTTGAGTAGGCGCAGATGCGCCTTTCGAGGCATTAACAGTCAATGCCTGTTTCCCCTTTGTTTCTCGTCCGGAGTTGTTGATTGCGGACTTTTTCCCCTTATCGTCAAAGGCGGGGAAGCTAACACCCAGAAGACGTGCATTGGCCGCCTTCTTCTCTGCAGCTTCAGCTTCGATGATTAGGGAGCTCCAGTCGGGAGGGGGAGTAGAGTTAAGCCAGAGCTTTACTGCAGGCAGCATGTTCATACTGCAAGCGGAGAGAAGCGCATGCTCTGGCATGCCCGGAGGTAGCCTGAAGCAGGCCTGACGGAAGCGTTCGATGAATGCCCGAACCGTTTCCTTGTCCTTCTGGCGTATCTCAATGAGAGACGCCATCGTCATGTCCTTCCCACTGTCGTAGAAGCGGTCGAGGAAGAGGCGTATTAGGTCGTCGAAGGATGATATGGAATTATCGGGGAGGCTGCAGTACCAGTCATACGCCACCCCTTTCAGGGCCCCAACAAAGATGCTGGTGAGGAGCGCGTCCTCCTTCGGAAGATGCCCTATCTGCGACTGGAAGTACGTCAGGTACCGTCGTGGAGAGTCCTTCCCGTCATACGGCGTGAGTGTTTATGGTTTATACTTTGGGGGATAAACCACCTTGTTCCACTCAAGGGGATAAGGCTGGGGAATGCCCATCTTCTGGCGCTCCTCCTGCCTGTTCTTGGACTCGAAGCGCTTCCGCAGATCTTTGATCATTTCGACCATGTCCTCCGTGGAGCTAGGAGTCGGGGAAGGAGGTACCACCTGGAGTGGAGCGTTTGAGGGCTCCGACGTCCGGGGTGCTTCTGTGTCTGAGGGTGTTCGTTGGAGGGGCACACTCGACTCTCCATTGGCTCCTGGGTCGGGACCATTTGAAGGTGTCCTGATCAAGGCCGACCGCATCTCAAACACTGCTTGAGTCAGTGCTTGCATTGAGGCGGAGAGGGTTTTGAGTCCTCCCTCTAGCGAGTCTATGCGCTGGACAATGTCCTGTGGCGGCGCATCAGTCTCAAGATCACCCCCGGTCATGTATACTGTCATGACACGGCCGGAAGTGGATGGATCAGTTGAGGCTTCGCTCTCAGCCTCGCTCTCATGTGGGGGAGTCACTTCTCCTAGTGTTTGGCCACCCCCAGCCACATTCTGGAGTTCGTCTTCGACAGGCGCATCTGCAAGGGTCTGACTGCCCTCAGCTCTGTCTTGAAGGGCCTCTTCGTTTCCAGCACTACCCCCGGCGGTGTCCTGGAGGACATCGTCATTTTGAGGGGCTTCAGGAAGGCCATCTTTGCCTTGATGAAGATCCGCCGCAGCTGTGCTTTGGACATCTTCGTCTTCGGAAGGAGGCTCGACAAGGGTCTGGCTACCCCCAGCTTCCTCCAAGAACTTCTTCCTCGACCGAGTGCCTTCGAACACTCCAGAGGTCGAGACAGCTGCCTTGGTTTTCCTCGACTGGCTTTTGGATGAAGACGAGGAATTGGCAGTCGTCTTCCGGACAGATGAGGAGTTGGAGATCACGTTGCATGAAGCAACCTTTAGCTCCTCTTCTGCTGACACCTTCGTCCTAAGGCGATGTCGGAGGGGTGTCGATGATTGTAGCCGTTGGAAGACCGACTGCTTTGGCGGTACTGCCATCTTGCAACAGCAGTTGATGGTGACCACTGCACAAGTGTGCCCCGTGAGAGGCGCATCGTGCTTGTTGGTCAACTCTCCTGACCGGCGCTTGTGAGTGATCACGTTGCGCAGGTCGTTGGAGGAGAGTGCTACCCTCACATCCCTCTCAGGCGCATGGCAGGGCCAAGCGTCGGGGTGGTCGGGTGAGTGCTGCGCCCCCTGATCTAATACCAAGCAGGCATCACGATCAGTCGTAGGGGAACCACAGCATTTGAAGTGACTTGAACGGACCTCAAACGCACAACCAGAGGAGGCGCGGGAGTTCAATACCACTGAGTTTGCCTCTCTCGGCTTGGTTGTGCACGCAGTGAATGCGCCCAAGCGAGATGAGGACTTTGAAAGTCGACTCGTTGTTGGTGCAGAAGCACTTGAGTCAACCTTGTACAGCTTGCCATCGGCAGCGCGTGTGATTGTAAGCGCGTGCCTCTGGCCGGCTGCTGGCATAGCACATTTGTGGCGCATGGCCCGTGCCGCCTTGGATTTTTTCGTACCAGCCCGCTGGGGTGCATAGTACTCAGCATCCAAATTCTCCTCGCCATTACAGCGAGTGAGTCTGTCAAAGACAGAGGCTCTTTGTGGCGCATCAGAAGTGATGCGCGGGGCATTGGCTGCGCCCCTGCTCCGTCGACGTATCTTCCTCGCCTGAGAGGAAGATGGCTGGGGAACGTGGTCAGCCGCACGCTTCCCCGAGAGATGCGCTGCATCAGCGGGCGCACCTTGACTACTGAGGACGTCAGCAGGAAGGGAAGGCTGGACGGGCGCATCCCCTTCAACGGTGGTGCCCGAGGCGTCGATTTTGCGCACCCAGACTGCGCGGGTCTTCTTCGGCTTCGACAGCCGCTTCGAAGGACTCGCACTTCCTTCAGAAATGAACTCCTCGTACGCCTGTTGATTGAGGCGCACTACCAGCGTCTTATGGGAGGAGCCCACCTTCACATCGTCGGCCTGTGACACGACCTTCTCGGTAGAGGAGAAAGAAGTCCCCAGCAGAGTCGCCAGCTTGTTTGCCATTAAAATTGTTTGATTGAAAATTTTAATACAAACAGAACAGTGTTACAATGTAGGACTTAGATGTAGTCCTAGGAGTACACTTTTGTTTAAGCTGGGTCCTTAGTGCCAATGGAGCGAGTGGTAATGCGTTGACTCCGTTGACCGGCTGACGACGGTTATCGGTTCTCTGAAGGTGTTGATTGCTCTGGGTGCTGGAGCTTGCTGAGAGGAGGAAGACGTTGAGTATCTAGAACTGCCTCTCGGTGATTCTCTCTGTGTTGTGAGTCTTCTGTTCTGAGTCTCTGTGTGTGTGTGAAGGAGATGATCCTTCTATTTATAGTTTTGCAGGCTGGCTGCTCATGCGCGCATGCAGGATGCGCCGGTGTGGGGATGCCACGTGGAGGTTGCTGATGGAGGCGCACGGATGCTACGACCTGATCGAGGGGGAAAACTCTTCATACTGCTGTTGTGAGTCGGCACGTAGCAGAGAGAAGATCTTTCCGTTGCTGAAATCTTGGATGAGTTGAGTCAAAAGACACGTGTCGTCGACTCATGGTTCGAAGATCTCGAATTTGGTGGAGAGAAGTGATCTGGTGAGCTGCGCCTTGGATTGGGCGCAGGAGGAGGCTGCGGCTCATAACCTTTAGGAGTTACAAACCATTTGGGGCGCATGGCTTTTGAGGCGCATGCAGGCGACTTTCCTTCTGTCTTTCGGGATCAGAGAGCAGTCTGAGGCGCATGGCTTTTGAGGCGCATGCTGATTTGGACGCATGGCCGTAGAGGCGCATGCTGATGGACGCATGGCCGTAGAGGCGCATGCTGATGGTGGAGTGGCCACGTGGCAGTAGCCGTCGAAATAAAGTCATGATGATGCTGACGTTGCCGACGCTTCGTTTTCTGAATAAAGCTGTCAACTGTTCAGACTTTGGGAGGCGTGCTGCCAACTCTGTCAGTTCAGCATTTAATGTTGGTGACGTTCGATCGACAGCTTAGTGGGCGCGTCGGTTGGCGTTCCACTCGGTATGGAGATGTGTGAGGGCGCACCCTCTGTAATGCGCCGAGTACTGTAGGGCGCGTCTATATGATGCGCCTGATGCCGAAGGGCGCGTCCGTGTGATGCGCTGTCTGGCTGGCGCATCGGACATGTCTTTTAATGATGCGGCTGTCTCGCTCTTCGAGTTCTATAAATAGCCGTTTGGCTGAATTCGAGGCGTCTGGTTCATCCATTTAATGTAAATTTATTGCACGGAATTCGAAGGGTCATCCACTTGGCGCGTGGGTTTGATCTGCCCGGCCTATAAATAGTGGCTTGGAGAGAAGATTTGCTTCTCATTCCCTCACGTTCTTCCAACATAAACTTGAATATGCGGGTGCATTCTGTTGACGAAGTGCTCCCGAGGGTGAAGATGAGACGTTGTGTTGTCTTCGATGCACTTGAAGGTGACTGTTACATCCAAAAGACGGAGTCGAGGGCTTCCGAGGCAGGCGGAAGGTGCCTGTTGCATCCAAAGATAGGGATGCTCGGGCCTTGTCCCCGTTATTCCGGAAGAACCGTAGATCGGAATGGCGGCGCTAGGCTTTAGCCGCGGTTTCGATCACGGTCTTCTTTCGACTTTGGAGGCTCTTTCGAAGCCTCCCCTGGCCACAGCATTTGCGGTGCTCTTCTCTTCCTTGGTTCCATCCAGAGGGTTAAATGCTTTGCTTGGGAAGCACTTATCAGGTGAGCCTGGCTGGAAGAGCGGCACATAACTGGGCTCTGCTCGGCCAGGTGAGCCTGGCTGGAAGAATTTGGCTGAAGGGATGCGCATAGCTGGGCTGCTGAAGGGATGCACACAACTGAGCTGGATGCACATGACTGAGCTGCTGAAGATATGGTGGGATGCGCCTGGTTGGAGGCGCATGATGTCTGCTGCGCCTGACTGACAGCGCATGGTGACTGGCAGCGCATGATGACTGCTGCGCCTAACTGGAGGCGCATGGTGGCCGCTGGCTGTAGACTTAGGATCTTTCCTTTGTAGAAATTTTCTTTTGTACAACCTTTTCTAGACATGTAATAGACTTTTATATATAAATAAAAAGTCCTTCTTCAAATGTCCATGGTTATTGACTTTGCTGTGAAGTGTTCTGTGCGAGTCCTGGCGCATGTAGTGTCTGGCGCATGGTCTTTCTGGTTGTGAAATTCCATGCTTCTACAACGACGTCTCATCTTCACCCTCGGGAGCACTTCGTCAACAGAATGCACCCGCATATCCAAGTTCATGTTGGAATTACGTGAGGGAATGAGGAGCAAACCTTCTCTCCATGCCACTATTTATAGGCCGGGCAAATCAAACCCACACGCCAAATGGATGACTCTCCGAATTTTGTGCAATGAATTTGCATTAAATGGATGAACCGGACGCCTCGAATTCAGCCAAACGGCTATTTATAGCACTCGAGGAGCGAGACAGCCGCGTCATTAAAAGACATGTCGGATGCGCCAGCCAAACAGCGCATGGACGCGCCCTCCAGCATCAGGCGCATCACACAGACGCGCCCTACAGTACCCGGCGCATCACAGAGGATGCGCCCTCCCTCACATCTCCATGCCGAGTGGGACAACAACCAATGTGCCCACTCAGCTGTCCATCGAACATCACAAACATTAAATGCTGAACTGACACCAGAGTTGGCAGCACGCTTCCCAAAGTCTGAACAGTGACAGCTTTTTCAGAGAACGAAGCGTCGGCAACGTCAGCATCATCATGACTCTATTCCGACGGCTACTGCCACGTGGCCATCTGCATGCGCCTCTACGGCCATGCGTCCAAATCACCATGCGCCTCTACGGCCATGCGTCCAAACCAGCATGCGCCTCATACCCTTCACTGATCCCTAAAGACAGAAGAAGAGTCTCCAGTTGAAGCTTTGCATGCGCCTCAAAAGCCATGCGCCCCAGACTGATATCTGATCCCGAAAGACAGAAGGAAGGTCACTTGCATGCGCCTCAAAAGCCATGCGCCCTAAATGGTTTATAACTCCTAAAGGTTATGAGCCGCAGTCTCCTCCTGCGCCCAGATCCAAGGCGCAGCTCACCAGATCACTGCCCCCCCAAATCCGAGATCTTCGAGCCATGGGTCGATGACACGTGTCCTTTGACTCAACTCGTCCAAGATTTCAGCAACAGAAAGATCTTCTCCTCTGCTACGTGCCGGCTCACAACAGCAGTATGAAAAGTTCAACCTCCCAATCAGGGCGCATCATCCGTGCGCCCCCATCAGCAACTTCCATGTGGCGTCCCCACGCACCAGCGCATCCTACATATGCGCGCATGAGCAGCCAACCTGCCCAGCTATAAATAGAGGGATCATTTTCTTCTCACAGAGAGGGACAACACACAGAATCCACAACGAACATACAAGGAATCATCAGAGAGGCAGATACAGACACTCAACGTCTTCCTCCTCTCAGCAAGCTCCAGCACCCAGAGCAATCCACGCCTTCAGAGAACCGATAACCGTCGTCAGCCGGTCAACGGAGTCAACGCATTACCACTCGCTCCATTGGCACTAAGGACCCAGCTTAAACAAAAGTGTACTCCTAGGACTACATCTAAGTCCTACATTGTAACACTGTTCTGTTTGTATTAAAGTTTTCAATCAAACAATTTTAATGGCAAACAGGAATGACCATTTGATAGCCTTTTTCTAAACTTGACTTGAAAACCTATCGTAACTCGTACTTTAAACACTAAGTCCGTGTATTGTGCCTTAAGCCAACCGTGTTCTACGCAACACTCATGCCCAAGTCGACGGGCCTTGAGATCATGGGGCTACTTAACTTGACAACCGTAGAATGAGCGGGACAGCACTTGGAATGACTTAGGTCGACCGGCATAACTTTGCCTAACTTACTCAAGCCTACAACTTAACCCGAAGGACGAGCAAAGGCTATGCCAAGCCTTGCGCAGTGGAAGCGTGCATGCTTTATCAAGCATTTATACGGGCGACGCCTATGACTTAGACAAGTTCATAGTTTTGTGTCGAAGACCAACTTTCCTTCTCCCAAGCCACGGAACGAAGGACCGAGTGTCATTTTCAAAGGACGTCGTGCACCAACTCTAAGCCGACCGTTGAACCTTTCTATATTCTATCTCAATTCGACCCGTCGAGATTACTCCCTTTAGCTATGTGGATTCATCTCTTTTATTATTAAGCCTACTTGTGCAAGTTGAAAACATGCGATTTATTATGTGAAGGCAAAGATGAGGCGAGTTCACCGAAACTATCCCACCTGAGCGTACGATCGCCTCGACCGAGCGATGTCTTCGAGTCACCGTTGTAAGGCTAAGATCGAACGTCGTCGGCGTTTCGATTCCTCCGATTGACTTTGCGGGATGGGGCACTACAACATACACCACTCAGAACAAGTCTCGTCCTCGAGACTTTCCTGAAGGCAAGCCATCCTACCATTTCTATGGCCAAGACTTAATCGTACACACTCCGCCTACGCGTTCTTTCGATTCCGAGCCATGCTCGCACGACTATTAATCCTTTCCTTTAACTCGATTTCAAATCCTCGACACTCTTCCATTTCTTAAGTCTTGCTTGAACTCAACGTATCACTTGGTTGGATCGTACATATATTCCAGGCGTCCCCAAAATATATGCATTTCAGCCAAGCCTTGTGATAGCAAATTCTACCATCACCACTCGAGTCGGATTGTGTACATATTCGGGCGTCCCTGATATACGTGCATGTCAACCGAGCCTCGTGAGTGGTGCCTCCACAATTCCTATCGCTCCGTACCGGAACGTCTGCCTAACCACTAGGCTATGTCTTTTAGGCAATAGTTAATCCGTCAGTATTGGAATCATAGTTCCCAAACAACAATATCAACACTGACCCCATCCTAAGGTCAAACCAAATTGATCGTATGGGGTTTTTCTACCCAAGCTCGCATCACTCCGATTTCTAAACTTCGAGCATCGATTCCCTACACACATTCCAACGTTCGTCGCACGGGGTCCGAGTCGTTCAGCAAAGCCATCCTACGTATAAAATCCCTAAATTTCTACTATATTTTAGTACTAATTTTTTTTTGTATTTATACGTCGCATAGTCGTATTGTACGTCGCGCGGGAATTTGCGTTTTTTTTCGTATTTACTCGTCGAGTATGAATATGTGCGAGGTACATATTTTTAGAAAAATGGTTTTTGATTTTATTATCGGTAATGGTTTCAAAATTATATATATAATAATTATTTTTATTAAAAGTTGTGAAAAGTATCTATCGAGGTTGCCAAAACTTATTATTTTAGTTATTTATAGAAGGCTATCTTATTTTAATAAGTGGTAATTTAGAAAAACTAGATTATGTGAATATTCTACTCGTGTAAAGCGCATGAAAATTATTTCATGTATATTTTCAAAATTTATTTTTATTATTTATAATAATTTATTTAGCAAGAAGGTATTTTAAATACGTAAATATTTATGTTTATTTTCGAAATTATTTTTACCTAAATTATTTAAAGGGTATTTTGAAGTTATTTCCTACTAATATTTAAAATATATATTGGAATTTTTGAAATTAATTATTATATAAATTTTATAAAAAGATATTTTGGATATATTTGTGATAAATTAAATTGTGATTTGATTTATTGATTTAAATTAAATAGTTTAATTTAAATGTGTAATTTATCTATATTTAAATAGGACTTGGATTTAGATATGAATGTATTTAATAATAGAATTATCTATTTGGTTTTAAATAAATCATAGTCTCTATCTACATTGGACTATATTTGATTGAGTTACTTTTAAATCAATTTGAATTAAATAGTGAAAAATCTAAGGGAAATTAAAACTCTTCTTAATCCTTATATAGATAAGACTTTTGTAAACCCCTTGATTTTTAAAAATAAATATTTGTAGAATTTTTGGATTTTTAAATAACTATTATTGACTTATTATATAATTTGTATTATTTTACATATATTTAGTATAGTGCTCATTGGTGAATTTAGTATAAAAATATATATAAAGCTGTTTTTCTAGTACATTAAGGATCTAAACTATATTATACAATTTCTTTTCCTCAAAATTTTAGGATTTATTTCATAACTTTTATTACTTTTTTACATGTTACTTATATTGTACGCTATTTACATAATATAGAATAAATGTCAAATTAGTATTAGATATTTTAGCTTGTATAAATGAGATTAGATGAAGGTTGTTTAAATAAATATTAACTATAGTTATTATATATAGTAATTTTAAATAATGTTATAGATAATTTAGATAAATATAAACTATATTTTAAATTAATACTAATTCTACTTCTACTAAGAAAATATCTCTATCTATATCCTATCCTAATAAAACAAACTCCCATTTATTTAAATCAAATCCTATCTAATTTAGGAGATAAATCTGAAATAAATACCTATATAAACCCAATACATCCCCCTTCTATCATCCACAATTCGAAATTATTTTTAGTCCAATAGAAACTCTAAAATTCGTCATTAGAATTCAGCCCCACTTTTTAATAGCAAGAGCAACTTGGAACGACGATATCTCCTAGCTCCGAACTCCGTTTTGCCTCCAATTTTTTTTAAAAGAAGCGTATCGAGGTAAGCTTTCCAGAAATATATTTTAATAGACAAAATTCGTTTTGTAGATTTTTTCAAAACTATTTGAGTATTAGATGTCCGAAAAATAAACGTGTTTCAGTATTTTTGCGATTTCGGGAGTTTTCGGAAACGAAAATGCGATCCGTTTAGTTTTTCGGAAAGCTAATACGAAAACCTATGCCATATCCTAATTTTAGAATTTATTAAATAAATCTAATGGCTATAGTATTAATTATAATTAGATAATAGACTATTTTCAGCATCCAGAGATGTTTGTTTGGACCTTAGTTCCTCAGCAGGCGTTGTTCCACCTACTTTCCTGTCTGATCTTCGCCACCACAGTGCTCAGGACCCAGGCAAGTATACCTTGCTAATTAACTGTCAATTATTTATTTACTGCATTATTTATTTGTTTTATATTGTTAGTTTCCCTTGTTATAAACTGTGCGTCCAAGTCGTACTTGGGTACAAGCGACTCTATTAGTCATTTTACTATATGCATGTTGACTTAGTTTTAGCGGACTACCTTCTTATTGGGGGATATTCTTATATCTTCTTTGGCTGTGACATCCACACTACACGGTTTGAGACATGTTGCTAGGGGCACGACTTATTGACTAGCTATCTCTAAAGTCGTGTGACGGATAGATGATCGTAACTGCTATGACTAGGATTTTAGAGACTCAAGCAGTTACAAAGACTGGACAAGCCATGGACATGACTTAAACAGTGTGGGATATATTGGGGAAGGACAGTCGCTAGTGCGTATGGGAAGCCAAACAGGTAACCCATAGTTTTTGAAAGGAACTATGGCGATATATTTGCAGTTGCCCTCTGATGTTTTGGACGTTACGGACGGATATGGATCACTGGATGCCAGTTACGTACTTATAGCCAAAAATCTCACCCATGCGCATGAAATTTGTCCTCTAAATTGCACATTAGGCGGTTAGAATTTCATTTACATATTTGTGTCTAGAATAGTCTTTTATATATTATTTTATTCTGACAGTTCATATTAGCATGTTCTTCCTGTATCTTGCTACGTCCGTCTGAGGACCTGGTTATTCCCCAGGTGTGTGCTTTCATGATTTACTGCAGGTGTTATAGCCAAGGCCGTGATTCTCTTCATTCCTTCGAAGACGATTGCGCTTGGTTCGTCTTGCCATTTTATGGATCGATTCTTGCACATTTCTTTCATTGAGATAGTTGGTAGTGGACTTTGTCTCCGCCCAACAATTATACCACAAATATTCAAGTTGATTTTTCTATTATTATTCTTTTCATTGTGGATGAAATTTAGTTTGTCTTGGATTACTACATTTTTACAACTTATGTATTTATACGAGGCCTACGTACTTCGTATGAATACAGCTGGCATGTTTACGTACTTGGTCCTATGTATTTTGGGACTGGGACGTTACATATTTTTTTGGTGGCCCATGCAGGTCAAGATAAATTGTTTGGTTACTTTACCGTACCAAGCAAGCCTGCGGATAGGATTAGAGTCTAGGATCTCATCCACATACTTGACCTTCTCGATTCTATTTTGAATCCCTTGATTTGCATCTTGCTTGATTCCCTCTACTGTTAATCTTATCCTTCTTTCGTGCTTGATGTTGGTTAGAAAGGTAATCCATACTAGGTAGACTTGTCCCATTGTTCCATCACACCACTAGTTTAACTCTTGTAAGTTGGGTAGACACCTCACGACCTAATATTTATTTTCCTTGTGAACCATATTAATATGATTACTTAGACTATAGCCTTTATAGGACCCTAACTTATCTAGCCCACGAAGCCTTAGATAAAAGACAGTAGGATGAATGTATAGGAACAATCACATGACAAGAATTAGATTCTTAAGGAGCTGAACTAATTCTACCTTCTTTTACTCTTACGCTCTCGTGCCTATGTTTTTACCATCGTGACTAATGCTGCAAAATAGCCTAATTTTTGTAAGCTTACTTTTTTATTCAAGCTTGTTCAAGGACATATATTTTATTGGGGGCCCCCACTAACATATTGTCTAGTCAGAACCGGTGCATGATGGTCTGATCAACCTAGTGCACTTTGGTTCGCCTTTCACACTATTATCCTACGTGGTTGAGATATAGTTAAACTTACCCCTTAGAATCTCATCCACTATTGCCTTGACAATTTTTTTTTGAATTATTCGGCCGCCTTTGAACCACGTATTCGATAATATCGTCTTTGAACTCTATATTGCTTTCGCCTTCACTTATTTTAGAAGGACGAAAGCGCTGTACTTGAATTTCCTCTAACTATCTTATCTCTTGTGACCATTAACACTCGATGTGACTATATCTTTGTCTTAACTACTCGTCCCTTCCATGACCTTTTATCACGACTTCCTAATCACTTCAATTAGGAGTGAATCTAATCGTTCTCCTAATCGTGCCATCAACCTACTCCCAAGAAACCATATCTTAAGTCTCTAAATTATTTATATGGATCCACTTAAAACCCTTAATCTTTTCCTTTTACGTTTATTAGCTATGTCATCTAAATCACGATTTTCTAATGCTTGTTTATGTTGTTTCTTGCCTCGTCCAAGGACTCGTCGAATTGTCATTACCAATATACCCCTTGTGCCTTCTTACCCCCTACTTATTCTTAATTTCGAGAACGAAATTCTTGTAAGTTGGGTAGGATGTAAAATCCCTAAATTTCTACTATATTTTAGTACTAATTTTTTTTTGTATTTATACGTCGCATAGTCGTATTGTACGTCGTGCGGAAATTTGCATTTTTTTTGTATTTACTCGTCGAGTGCGAATATGTGCGAGGTACATATTTTTAGAAAAATAGTTTTTGATTTTATTATCGGTAATGGTTTCAAAATTATATATATAATAATTATTTTTATTAAAAGTTGTGAAAAGTATCTATCGAGGTTCTCAAAACTTATTATTTTAGTTATTTATAGAAGGCTATCTTATTTTAATAAGTGGTAATTTAGAAAAACTAGATTATGTGAATATTCTACTCGTGTAAAGCGCATAAAAATTATTTCATGTATATTTTCAAAATTTATTTTTATTATTTATAATAATTTATTTAGCAAGAAGGTATTTTAAATACGTAAATATTTATGTTTATTTTCGAAATTATTTTTACCTAAATTATTTAAAGGGTATTTTGAAGTTATTTCCTACTAATATTTAAAATATATATTGGAATTTTTGAAATTAATTATTATATAAATTTTATAAAAAGATATTTTGGATATACATGTGATAAATTAAATTGTGATTTGATTTATTGATTTAAATTAAATAGTTTAATTTAAATGTGTAATTTATCTATATTTAAATAGGATTTGGATTTAGATATGAATGTATTGGTTTAAATTTAATAATAGAATTATCTATTTGGGTTTAAATAAATCCTAGTCTCTATCTACATTGGACTATATTTGATTGAGTTACTTTTAAATCAATTTGAATTAAATAGTGAAAAATCTAAGGGAAATTAAAACTCTTCTTAATCCTTATATAGATAAGACTTTTGTAAACCCCTTGATTTTTAAAAATAAATATTTGTAGAATTTTTGGATTTTTAAATAACTATTATTGACTTATTATATAATTTGTATTATTTTACATATATTTAGTATAGTGCTCATTGGTGAATTTAGTATAAAAATATATATAAAGCTATTTTTCTAGTACATTAAGGATCTAAACTATATTATACAATTTCTTTTCCTCAAAATTTTAGGATTTATTTCATAACTTTTATTACTTTTTTACATGTTACTTATATTGTACGCTATTTACATAATATAGAATAAATGTCAAATTAGTATTAGATATTTTAGCTTGTATAAATGAGATTAGATGAAGGTTGTTTAAATAAATATTAACTATAGTTATTATATATAGTAATTTTAAATAATGTTATAGATAATTTAGATAAATATAAACTATATTTTAAATTAATACTAATCCTACTTCTACTAGGAAAACATCTCTATCTATATCCTATCCTAATAAAGCAAACTCCCATTTATTTAAATCAAATCCTATCTAATTTAGGAGATAAATCTGAAATAAATACCTATATAAACCCAATACATCCCCCTTCTATCATCCACAATTCGAAATTATTTTTAGTCCAATAGAAACTCTAAAATTCGTCATTAGAATTCAGTCCCGCTTTTTAATAGCAAGAGCAACTTGGAACGACGATATCTCCTAGCTCCGAACTCCGTTTTGCCTTCAGTTTTTTTTTAAAAGAAGCGTATCGAGGTAAGCTTTCCAGAAATATATTTTAATAGCCAAAATTAGTTTTGTAGATTTTTACAAAACTATTTGAGTATTAGATGTCCGAAAAATAAACGTGTTTCAGTATTTTTGCGATTTCGGGAGTTTCCGGAAACGAAAATGCGATCCGTTTAGTTTTTCGGAAAGCTAATACGAAAACCTATGCCATATCCTAATTTTAGAATTTATTAAATAAATCTAATGGCTATAGTATTAATTATAATTAGATAATAGACTATTTTTAGCATCCAGAGATGTTTGTTTGGACCTTAGTTCCTCAGCAGCCGTTGTTCCACCTACTTTTCTGTCTGATCTTTGCCACCACAGTGCTCAGGACCCAGGCAAGTATACCTTGCTAATTAACTGTCAATTATTTATTTACTGCATTATTTATTTTGTTTTATATTGTTAGTTTCTCTTGTTATAAACTGCGCGTCCAAGCCGTACTTGGGTGCAAGCGACTCTATTAGTCATTTTACTATATGCATGTTGACTTAGTTTTAGCGGACTACCTTCTTATTGGGGGATATTCTTATATCTTCTTTGGCTGTGACACCCACACTACACGGTTTGAGACATGTTGCTAGGGGCACGACTTATTGACTAGCTATCTCTAAAGTCGTGTGACGGATAGATGATCGTAACTGCTATGACTAGGGTTTTAGAGACTCAAGCAGTTACAAAAACTGGACAAGCCATGGACATGACTTGAACAGTGTGGAATATATTGGGGGAGGACAGTCGCTAGTGCGTATGGGAAGCCAAACAGGTAACCCATAGTTTTCGAAAGGAACTATGGCAATATATTTGCAGTTGCCCTCTGACGTTTTGGACATTACGGACGGATACGGATCACTGGATGCCAGTTACGTACTTATAGCCAAAAATCCCATCCATGCGCATGAAATTTGTCCTCTAAATTGCACATTAGGCGGTTAGAATTTCCTTTGCATATTTGTGTCTAGAATAGTCTTTTATATATTATTTTATTCTGACAGTTCATATTAGCATGTTCTTCCTGTATCTTGCTACGTCCGTCTGAGAATCTGGTTATTCTCCAGGTGTGTGCTTTCATGATTCACTGCAGGTGTTATAGCCAAGGCCGTGATTCTCTCCATTCCTTCGAAGACGATTGCGCTTGTTTTGTCTTGCCATTTTATGGATCGATTCTTGCACATTTCTTTCATTGAGATAGTTGGTAGTGGACTTTGTCTCCGCCCAACGATTGTACCACAAATATTCAAGTTGATTTTTCTATTGTTATTCTTTTCATTGTGGATGAGATTTAGTTTGTCTTGGATTACTACATTTTTACAGCTTATGTATTTATACGAGGCCTACGTACTTCGTATGAATACAGCTGGCATGTTTACGTACTTGGTCCTATGTATTTTGGGACTGGGGCGTTACACTACGATAACCCACGTTTCAACCAATTTCTTAACTTATCGATATCCTTCGTTCATTAAGCCATTTCGTATAGTCTATCTCTTTGAACACGTTCGACATAGTCCGTCTATCAATCCTTCCAAGTCAAGCACGCTACTACACGATTCATCGCTAAACCATAAGTCACATTTCATACTCCCTAAGTCATTTATCCCAATTCACGAAATCGATCACAAGGTCATCTGACTTAACAATACGTTGTGCCCCGATCTCACGCGAGTCAGATTATCCACGATGGGCACGAATCACCATGCACGCTCCCGCGAGATAATCATTCTCATCGAGACGTAACTCTTGTTTTGTGTCTAGACTAATTCATTCTCGATACGCGGATTGGACCTACTCAATCCTCAAGTTTATTTCATTCATCAATCGCAAGTCCTACAAATCCTCAAATTCACCTTCGCATCAAGCCGACAAGTCGAGACAATAAAAGTTGCCGCATCCTGATTTTTCGAGTTCGGTCATTCCCGCGACATGAATCACCATGTCAGCGCTCACGCAGAACGATCGCCCCGAATCCGATCCAACGCATGTGCGAGGCTAGAGTTGCGCTCGCGCAAGACAAGATCGTCGACGCTGTGGTTATCCGCGTAACCCTCATGACACAATCATTTTCATCCAACATTCATCTCAATCAAAATCCTAAGTATAGCATCCAACCGAATAATAGCACTTGTACGATCGTCATTCACCGAGTCAGAGTACCCCCGAGTTATCGCATATCATCTTTGATACGCCTCAATACCATCGACGATATATGTAACCTGACGATCTTCCTTTGCAACCAAATTTCGAGTCGTGCGAATGATGCTATCGTCCGACTGGATAATCTCCTCAACATTCAATTCAAGTTCGATCCTTATCCCTTTATCTTAAGTCATCGACCAACGTATTTCCTCAATTCGCATCATTCTTTGCTAACTCAAATCATCGAGCAACATTCAATCCAATCCTTAGAGTCATTCGCGTAACTTCAAAATCAAACCTTTCATGCATGCTATCTACCTGTCGTGCTAACTTTTCATATACAATCCGTATCAATTTCCTCGAGCAAGTCATCCGTTCGCTACACCTTAGCTTTTCCTCGATTTGATTTATCTACTCAATCATCTTCGTATTTCATACTCGCACCATCCTCAATCCCGTGCACGTTCCGTGCGCATTAATTTCTAGGTTGTTCGAATCCACTTATCAAACTTCATGACAACAACTCACTTAATCTAAGGCTTTGCATATGTGCGACGCTTGCTGATAGACTCACCGACACCCCGTATCCTCAATTGATCGATCGACATTCCTGAGGCTATCGCATACACCACTCATGAATGAAGTCATTCAACAAATCCTCAAAACTATCATTTGAATCAAAATTGACTTCTTCAATCCCGTTCGAACCATTCCTCTAATTCCAAGCACGCTCATCTAAAACGCATCGACGATATCGTCGCTCGATAGCATCCCTATCGATAGTCATCCCACTTACTCAACCAAGTCTAACCCATCATTGTTCGAAACATTACGAATCCCGCACTCGACTTTGCTAAGGTCGACACAATCCTTGGTGTATATGCCCAGCCCGACTTAGCCAACCATGCTTACGTAAACCATCTTTTTTTTTCTTTGTCAAAAACTGTTCTCCTACATTTTGCAAAATAGTTAGACTTATTGTATGGACATCCCGTGGGACAATTGAGAGAGAGCGCACCAACGATATCAACTTGCGAAAGCAACAGAGTTTGCGGAAACAACAAAGTTAAAGAATTCAATCGATAGTCTAAGGACGTAAAGCCGTGCTCTTATACCATTATGTCACACCCCGCTCCCGTAAGAGCGATCGTCCTCGCTAAGGCGTGATGCCGCACGAGCCTAGATTGCGCTCGTGCAAGACGGGTTCCATAACGGCCGATTTCAGCGGCTGCGATGGGGTCGTCGTACAGAAGTCCCAAGCAAAGACATTGAAACAGCAGCGGAAGTTTGAAAGCAAAACACAAGTCATTGCAAAACATTCTTTTATTGATATGGAAACAATGGTTACAATGGGGCGCAAGGCCAAGATTACAAGTCTCTCAAGCTCACTTTTCTCACATTACAAGTCACTCAGCTCTCTCTCTCATCTCTCAATACAAGTCTTGAGCCAGCGGATGCTTTGGAAGGCGACGTCCATACATTATGTCCCGTATAAGTCTTGACTCCATGCGGTCGCACGCTTCAAATCGCCAAGGAACTCCATGCCTCGACGCATCCAAGCGAGCTCCATGCCACGAGCTTCTACCTGTGCCTGCACATGGAAACTACGTGGGTGTCAGTACTCAACTGTACTGGTGGAATGAGCTCCTCGCCCACCCATAAAAAACCAACACGTTAATTTACTTTGTGCAACATAATCCCTTCTTATCACTTGTCTTTCTAGTATTGCCTTAGGATCAGTTTTTATGACCGACGCCTTGCCTATTTTGTGTCTTTAGACCATCTTGTGCTTGCAACATCAATGTTAACTCAGCAACGTTAACCTATCAAGTCGTGTTTGCCTTACGGCTTAAAATCAGAGACACAACTACGCGATAAGACTCCATTCCCGTGTGACCGTGCTACAAACCCTTGCTGTGGCCGTGCCTCGCAACTCAGTAAAACTTAACCATATCGCCGCCTCGCGGCCCTTGCTACATTGATCATCAACTGACCCAATCAAGACTTGTGAACTTAGTGTCACTTAACCAACTTGCCTTGCGGTGATTCCTGACTTAAACCCGAAATGACTCAATCCAACTTGTGCAACTCTATGCCAACATCTTAGGACTCGACTCCATAACTCGTGTTGAAGCACGACGCCTATGTTAATGCCAAATCTTAGGCCCAAATATTGTGTTCTAACGGCACACACATTCAACTCGACTCAATCCAAAGACATACACGCGGATGGCCGCTATTTTGCCGACATCTATATGAACTTGGCCACTAGCATCACAAGCTATCCTTACGACGTATAGCTTGGTTAAATCGGGGTCCTTTCAACGCAAGTAGCTAGCTCCATTGCAAGCCCCCGCTTTAACCCGTGCTAAAACCTTATACACGACTATACCTTGTTTCCTTCCAGACCGAGTCGGTCCCATGGCCCAGGGTTGCCGTTCGAGGAAACTTCACCCTTGTCGACAAGTTGTCCAATGACCATGCAAGACTCGACACAAACTGGCGTCTCACACAGTCATCCTTCTTTTAGTGTTACCCTCTCTTTCAAAACCATATTTAAGACTTCTATCCTTGAGATCCCACGGTCGCGAGCCTTCTCCCTTGATGCCATATCCTTTTTACTCAACTTAGGAATGACCATTTGATAGCCCTTTTTCTAAACTCGACTTGAAAACCCATCGTAGCTCGTGCCTTAAACACTAAGTCCGTGCATTGTGCCTTAAGCCAACCGTGTTCTACGCAACACTCCTGCCCAAGTCGACGGGCCTTGAGATCATGGGGCTACTTAACTTGACAACCGCAGAATGAGCGGGACAACACTTGGAATGACTTAGGTCGACCGGCATAACTTTGCCTAACTTACTCAAGCCTACAACTTAACCCGAAGGACGAGCAAAGGCTATGCCAAGCCTTGCGCAGTGGAAGCGTGCATGCTTTATCAAGCATTTACGCTGGCGACGCCTGTGACTTAGGCAAGTTCATAGTTTTGTGTCCAAGACCAACTTTCCTTCTCCCAAGCCACGGGACGAAGGACCGAGTGTCATTTTCAAAACATGCCGTGCACCAACTCTAAGCCGACCGTTGGACCTTTCCATATTCTATCTCAATTCGACCCGTCGGGATTACTCCCTTTAGCTATGTAGATTCATCTCTTTTATTATTAAGCCTACTTGTGCAAGTTGAAAACATGCAATTTATTATGTGAAGGCAAAAATGAGGCGAGTTCACCGAAACTATCCCACCTGAGCGTACGATCGCCTCGACCGAGCGATGTCTTCGAGTCACCGTTGTAAGGCTAAGATCGAACGCCGTCGGCGTTTCGATTCCTCCGATTGACTTTGCGGGACGGGACACTACATCGTTGATGTAAGATATACATGTCGGATTACTCGGCCCCCACTTCTCCTTGAACATGTACCATGCCGTGTCGTATATGTCTATGGTAGTAGCTCGCCACACAAGTTCCCAATCCTTGTAGAATTCAGTAAACCGGACCTTATCGAGCTTTCCATCCACCTTTTGGAACTTTAGCTTACACTGTGATTGAACATTTCGATTTATGTGCCAACTACATAAGATTCTTTGTGCGGTAGAAAATATTGCATCCACAGCACTCATTAGTGCATACTCTCTGTCCGTAACAAAAAGGGAGGGCTCTTTTTGTTTAATGTAAAGTGATTTAACTCTCATCATCGCCCAGGTGTAATCCGCAATAGTCTCACTCTTCATGAAACAGAATGCGACCGTGAAACTTTCCTCCGTTGAGGTGAATCCGACGACATGAAAAAGTGGCATCTTGTATTTATTTGTCTTATACTTGCAATCAAGGATTAGTACATCGGCAAAGGACGTAGCCAAATGTATTGAATCAGGATGAGCCCATAAGATTGAAAGAACTTTCTGTGAATCTGGGTGTCTTCTACTGTACTGGATATAGTGACTATCGGAAAGCAACTTTATCAGTTGCTGCATCGCCATTCTACCCATTATTTTATGAGATTTTGCTCCGACTAAGACATTGTAGATGGTCCTTCATGTCGACGTTTTCTTGTCGCAAGGTTGTGTGAATCTGTCTAGGAGCAACTCCGCTAGTGGCTAGTTTTTTTAACTAGCATCTTTTGATCACTATTCAATCTTCCGGTATAAGCATGACCCACGAGTGTGTCGGCAATAGGGTGATTGTGACTTCTATTCTTTACTTGGACTGTATAATCCGTCATACATCCTAGTGATACAATATTTAAGGCAAAAGGACAACCGCATTTCTTCGTCCCTCCTCTTCTACGTTTGACGACGTTCAGATTCATGTTTTCTGAATCTTTTGCACTTTCATGGCTCCTAAAAATACCACCTCTTTCATATCCGAGTTCCAACTTTTTCCATCCTGTATCTCCTCTCTCCGATTTCACAATGACAACAACAATATTATGTAGGCGTCCAACTTCTCTGCACCATCCGAGCACCGCATCACAAGAAGGAAATGTAGAGGATATTGAGAATAAGTGTCCTACGTCAACAATATTATGTTGGACAGTAGAATCTGTACAATGTACGGCCTGCAAAGTAATAAAAAATCAAATTTACACAACATATCCAAAAATTAATTTTTTTAGGCCATTAGAGGACTGCAATCAAAAACCTTGTACAGGACTGCAGGACTAGACTACTGGCCTCTCTTTGTACAGGACTGCAGGACTAGACTGCAGTACAGTCCTTGTACAGGACTGCAGTACTAGACTGCAGTCCAGTCCTTGTACATGACTGTAGGGCAAGCCTACAGTCCTATCTTTGTACATGCATACGAAATCTCGAAAATTGACATTTCATGTACTTACCGAGGATGGTTCATACGTAATCGTTGGTTCTTGGGGACCAATAATGGGATTGGATGACCCAATCTCTTCTTCAAAAATATTTTGGTCCATAATTCTAAACAAAGATTAAGTGTTAACAAAATAACCTAATTAAAAAAAAATAAAAAAAATAAAAAAAGAATCACCGAAGATAGAGAACACCAATAGAGGTGGGGACAACAACAATGGAGGTAGGGACACAATGGAGTGGGTGGGAACAACAATGGAGGTGGGGATTGAGAAAAGTGGTTTGGGGATTGAGAAAAGATGAAGAAGACAAAGGAAGAAGAAAGACAAACTTGTAATTTTTGTTACATTCTAACTTGGTGGCCCTTAGTGTTTTCAAAATGGCAAACTTATAATTTTTTTAAAGTTTTAAGTTGGTGGCCCTTAGTAGAAAGGGGGTGGCCTTTAACATTTGCCAAAAAATATTACAGTTTAAAATATTATTCGTCTAATTCTACATAGATAAAATAATAGAATCACATATGCCAAGCGGCTAACAACAAGAGAAATATGCCAATGAATTTTGTTACCGAAAACAAATTTAAGGTGGCAAATTTTATTTCTAGGAATTATGAATATTCAAATTTTATTTATAAAATTTGAGAATTTTATTGTTAAAAACAGGTGGGTATTTTTTTTCCACATAATTCTTTTTTTTTAAATTGTCTTTTTTTCATTTTTATCGTTTTCATGATTTATTTATCTTTTCATTTTTTAAGATTTTTTTTTGTCTTTTTCATTTAAAAATTTTCCATTTTTTTGCTTTTTCTTTTTTAAGAATTTTTTATTTTTCTGGTATTTTTTAGTTTTTCCTTATTCGTCTTTTAAGAATTGTTTTCTTTCTTTTTCATATTTTTTGATGTTTTTTATTTTTATGGAAATATATTTATCAAACATAGGAACTTTTTTTCTTCTGGAAATTTAATTGCAAAAAATTTGACTTCTAATAACTAGTGTCCGTGCACATGAATTGTGTTATGTAAGCGTTATGTAATGTATTTTTTAAAAAAATGTTATTACAATTGTATGATTGTATGTGTCAATTTAAATTTTATTACAATTGCATGATTGTACATGTCAAATGCATTAGTTGTCATGTTAGTTGTCATGTCAGCAACCATTCATATGTCATATAATGAAAGATGTCATAACCCAAATTTTTTGTGAGACAAATATTATTTTTGTTAACTAACTTTCAAAAAAATATTGAAAAATTGTAGTTATCAAATAACTTTGGACTGCTTTACAAAAAGAAAAGAAAAGAAAAGAAAAAGCATATGCAATCAAACAAACCATTCCAAATTCAGCCTTAGAGCATCTCCAACCCTATTGTGAGTTTAGAAAAAATGGTTGCCACATACACTACAACAAAAAATTCTTTTAATAATGGCTAAAAAGCGTCATTAATGACAAACCATGACGCTTTTTTTTCAAAGCAAGCGTTATGAAAACGGGTGTTATAAATATTTTTTAAAAGCGTTATAAAAAAGCGTTATGGATAGTTTCTATAAAAGCGTTATGGATAGTTAATATATATGCACAATTCAGGACATTTTTAAAACGTTATGAATAGATAATATGTATAGGCTCAATCCAGCACATTTATAACACTTTATACTATTCAAATTAGCATATTTATAACGCTCTATACTGCACATTATATATTACATTTCAAAAACTTAACATTATATATCACCATCTTTATTACATTTCTCAAAATAGAGTAAATATCAACATCTTCATTACATTCTCAAAATAGAATATCCAAATACATATATATATATATATATATATATATATATATATATATATATATATATATATATATTTACAACTACCAAAATTGTCCACATCAAAACTTGGCCACATCAACAGGGGCGGAGCCAGGATCAAAATTTTGGAGGGGCCGTACTACTACATGCAAAAATCCTTAAAGTTATCATGTTAATTGAACTTCAATAACAAAAGGAAAAAAAATACTATAACTCAATAAGAATGAACAAAAAAGCAAAGTTAATTTCTCAAATTGTGACGAAAAAGAAAGCAAAAAAAATATACATAAAATGTTTTCAAAATGCTTGAAAATTTACAGAGTTGGGATTTGAACTCCCACCTCCCAGCTAAGAGCACAAATCATTACCACCAGACTAACTTGTTCTCTGTATATTGGAGGGCGAAACAAGTATATATATTAACAGTACAAAAAAGTTTCTATATAATAATCAATATTTTTTAAAAAAAATAATTGGGGGGGGGGGGGGGGGGAGGGGGGGAGTGGCCCCCTTTGGACCCTATGTAGATCCGCCCCTACACATCAAAACTGTCCACATAACATGTAGCAAAATCCTGAAAAAGATAAAAGCAAGGTTCAATATACTTTGTAATATAATGTGAAAAATGAAACTTTACATTGGTGCCCCATATAACAAGGTTCAACAACTTTCACTTCATTACATCTTATTATTTCCTTTCTATGCAAGAATGGAAAAAAAACATAAAGAAGGCCAAAAATGCATCTTTAGAATTTTATAGAAAAATTGAAATAGCTTCAGAATATTATATAAATAGACATAAACACAAGAGAATTTAGGTGGTTGTTTGGGGGACCTTCATCCAGGTTGAGCAGACTCCCATGAGTTGCATAATGTATGGGAAGAGTTAGAAATTTCATATGCATAAACAATTGGTCACTTATAGCAAATACTTGAAAGACAAAAAATTATGATATTAATTAAGGGAACATCCAACCACTTACAGATATAAAATGGTTAGTTTTGGCATAACAAGAACTCTGTACGTGCATCCTAGGTATTGAAGCGACCAAATGGCATGTAGCAATTCCAAAATCATACTTTGCCAACTCGATCCAGTATGCTTGAGGCTCAACAAGATTGATTTTGTGGATCATGTACAGATTCCTACAATTGTCACATTAGACGATGAGTGATTCATTAAGTGCAAATGTCTCACAAAGTTTACAAGGTGACGATGGAGAAGATTGGTGGTAATCTCTACTTGAGTTTTATTCCCTTATTCGGGATAATGGTGTATGTACCAATAGATTTTCTCTATTTAGTTTTGCTTGATCAAGTAATACCGTATATGCATTGGATAAGAAAACAAATTTATCTAAATTTACATCCTCAGAGTATACTACACTAGTATGTTGGTGTAGTATCATGTCTGTACCAAAATAACCACCATCTATGAAACAATTATCAACTTTGCAAAATGTAACTGAGCAAAGAATATATTCAAAATGCAACTTCTTACCATTTCTATGTGCACTTTGATATCAGTTTGCAATAAGAGCCAACCATTTCTATGTTACCATTTCTATGCTTCTTACCATTTCTATATATGCACTTTGATATCAGTTTGCAAACAACAGATTACAATAGCAGCATTTTCCAAAGTGCAGATTGCATCAGCAACATTTTGGGCATCAGATTGTACAACCTGAACAATCCAATTTAGCAGTAGAGAATTTGATAAAGCCAGGAATATATTCAAAATGTAACTGAGCAAAGATTATATTCAGAATGCAACTTCTTACCATTTCCAAATGTAACTAAGCAAAGAATATATTCAAAATGTAAGTCAGCAGTTTTCTGGGCATTATGATATCAGTTTGCATACTAAAAACTAATAAATATATGCAGTTTATGGGCATTATGAAAGAGTTGGCATTGCGCGCACTGCACTGAAAGGATTGGCATTGCACTGCACTAGTTACATAGCACGTCTACACGATCAGACTGCACTAGTTACAGAGCACATCTACACGAACAGACTGTAATGAACCTACAGGCATTATTGATCCAGTACACCATTGTGTAGCATCAATGTAAATGACAAAACATAGACCACACAAACCAGACGTTTCATGGACGCATAAAAATAGAAAGGTTTCATTTTGAAACTAAAAACAGATCCAACTTAATAAAAGGGTTGTTTCCTGGAAAGCATCAGCAGAGAGGAGTAAAGAGACGACATTCAATTGTCGGCTTCATAAAAGAAAGCATAGAAAGTATATGTAACACCACATTTACCATATATATATATATATATATATATATATGGCAAACATATATGAACGGTTCATTTATAATGCATATGCTTCTTTAAAAAAAATGTAGATGTATAAACCCTTAAGGTTTATCTTGCTCCAAGTGCTTAGTTACAAGCAGCATTCTTTTGAATCAGTAGGAGGCTAAACTCCTTCCTTTTACCTACAAGTATCACCAATACTGCATATTTATTAATCATCGTCACCTTGTAAACCTTTGCCCATCAAAAATGGGTCAGCCATGGAACATAGATCTATTTTGAGAAGCCACCTCTATTCAATCAAATTTTAATGCATATTAAAGTTTGAGTGATTCATTGAGTGATTCATTACTTGAACACTCAAAAATATCGCTAGTAATTTTTTAATGCATATATTAAAGTTAACTTGAGAAACAAAAAATAGAAAGGAAAAAAATGGAGAAGATTTTCTAGATGTACGTATAAAATGGAGAAGATTTTTTAATGCATATCAATCTCATCTTCACCATCTCAATCATCAACAAATAACAACATGCATCCATACCAGAAAGCTAGGGGACATTTGCGAGTTCAGGATCATGAACAACAAAAGCACTGAAGAAAACAACAATGTACGTATAAAATTTCTTTTCCCAATATAAACCGATTTTCTAGATTCCAAAATCTATTGAAATTAAGAAGAAACATTATACCGGTAATGAGAAACGCCATCGAGTTGGAATTGACAAGCCGACCACCAGGATGCATTCTCTAGATCAATAAATTACAACAAATTCATAAAAAAAAACTATAGAAAAACAGAAAAATCCAAAAAATGAGGAAGAAACAAACCAAAGCTCGCCTCTCCGGGATGAATCCATGGAAGCCAGTCTCGATGTCGCGACTTCCACGGAAGACGAAGCTCATCTTTCCCGACGCTTTCTGTCACGCCCCAGAACCAGAATACTGGAGAGCGGGGGCAGACATAGCCAGCTACGTATAACGGAATGGAATCCACACCGCTATACGGTCACGGCTGTCTAGATATGTGAGGGTTTCACTACAATCCATCAGTCTCTTAAGGTCATAAAATAGCCTATTGTCTCAATCTCAACCAACTAATAATAATTACAAGATATCAGACCACCAAATATACAATTGTAAGGCGTCCCAAACATTACATATCCAGATGATCATGAAGCTAGTCGTATAAAATGTGAGGACTAGCAAGAGTTAAGTCATACATGATCAACCTCGAGTTGCCAATCATGTTACAGCCCGTAGGCAGACAGTAAAAAAATGTACACGAGCTAACACTGGCTCGGCGGCTAAACGCCTCAAAAGAATAATGTTACAATAAAGTGGAAAAACAAAAAGAAACCCACTCGTTGCCCTGGTTATGCCTGGCGGTCACCATCGGGCTGAAAAGCAGGTAGATCCTTTGCTGCTGCTCCGGTATCTGGCCATACAAAACCAGCTGGGTCAGACCCCAGAAAGAGCAAGTGCCACAAAGGAGACTTCACTTAGAAACTAAAACCAGCAATTAGCACAATAATATAATTACAAAAGAAGAGACAGTAATTTAAGAAAAAGCATGACAGGTAAATATAAAAGACAATCTTGTACAGGATCAATAAAAGACAAGACATATGGAAGAGCATGACAGGATGATATACGATGAGATAACCATGGGACTATTCAGATAACCAGGTTACTACCCGTAAACCAAATAAGGACCGGAGTTGTAACCCTTCGTCTGAATGGAACTTGGCTTCTCCCACCATTTATCGGCAAGATAAATATAAGAAATCAAGATATGTAACAATCTTGAATAGGATCAAGACAGGACTAGACAGATTAAACCCCATCCAACAATCACGGCCAAGCAATAAGTACGGCTTGATACTTTAACTAACTAGGGTTATCACAGGCCTAGTTACTAGGAAAATGCAATGAGAATTCCAAGTCCGGTTACCTGTTTGTTACTACCTGAGTGATCCCAGCAAAAAAAGGAAAAGATAGCAAGATATAGCAGACACACTGTAGTAAGATACATGTGTCCTAAGGTACCACGCTCGACGGCGGGCTGGAAGTGCGCTCATCTCGACGGATAGCAACAAATCCCATGTATATATATATATATAGGGCCGGGACCAAAGGGGCAACAGGTAACTGGGAAATTCTCCATGAACTATTTGATCAATCTAGTCATTAACCTAGCCAGATTCAGTATGAATCCCTGACCGTGGTACTCAGGGATCATGCCCTAGACATGATGCAAGACACACAGGACTCGTAGTTTATACAAGCACAATCATCCACGGTGTCCAGGCCAATGAATTAATTAATCAAGAGTGCGCCACGACGGGCCACTATCATTATCATTATTACTTATCAAGAGTACGCCACGACGGGCCATTATCAAGCATGTCAGGGTACTTGTCAAGAGTGCACCACCACGGGTCACTGTCGTGTCATGTGTAGCAGGTCAAATTATCAGGTCAAGTTATCATGTCAGGAGTGCACCACGACGGGCCACTATCATGTCATGTTCAATTATCATTTCTAAACACATTAAGTAAATTCGTGATTATCAAGTTCATGACAAAAAGGCGTAAGGATATAAAATGGACGTAAAATATCTAATAAAATATCAATATTCAGGACTATAGAAGAGCCATGCGGCTAAGGCATATGCGGCCAGGTAATGATCACATGCGGCTGGAAGGAGAACAGCCCATGCGGCTGGAGAAGACTGGGCCTTATGCGGCCAGAAAGTAACCGGGTCTCATGCGGCCAGGAAATGACAGTGGCATATGCGGCTAGCAGGAGTTTAAGTTCATGCGGCTCAGGGTGTTGAGTTCATGCGGCTGAGGGTGGGCGGAGTCCCATGCGACAGCAGGGGGAAATACTTATGCGGCTCAGAGGGGAGAGTACCCATGCGGCCGGGAGGGGGCTGTACATAGGCGGCCAGGAGCAATGAATGCATATGCGGCTGAAGGAGCAGTGGAGCCTATACGGCTCGAACGACTCCGGGTCATGCGGTTAAGTATGGCGGGCACATATGCGGCTGCATAGGTAAGAGGGCGCATGCGGCTAGAATAAATCGGGTCATGCGGCCCGGACTCAGAAGCCCATGCGGCTCAGTTAGGACTGGGCCTTATGCGGCTAGAATTAAATCTTCATGCGGCTGGGAGAATCGAGTTCCTGCGGCTTTGGCCATGCGGCCAAGTAACTCAGCAAGGCTTATGCGGTCAGGAATAAAACTTGCTGCATAAGCTATGCGGCTAAGTCCAGTCGGCTATGAACTGTTCTTCTTCTCCATCCTTCCGAGAAGAAGAACCCTTCAAGCCATGGCTCCCAAGCTCCATGAATCTTTCATCCAGAGTCCAAATCCAAACTTCCATAGGTCAAAATGGGGCAAAATGAAATTCTCAACAACATGGAACCACCAAAAGTTAGAAATAACAAGATTAAGTAGATCAAAACCCAAGAAATCCGAAAATAATGTAAACTTAGATCTACAAGAATCTAGCCATGGAAAGTGAAAATGCCAAGTTCTAAAGCAAGTTAGAATGCTGTAAGGAAGAGAATGAAGCAATAAAATTAGAGTTCCTCCATGAAGCAAGATGCACTTGCCTAGAGCTCACTCTCTCTCTCTCTCTGGTAGGTGGAGAGTTAATGAAGGAGAAGAAGAAGAGTAATAAGTAATAATGGAAGAGAGAGAGAGGGATATAAATGAGGGTGGTGGTAGGTGGGAGTGGTTTGGTTCACATAAAACCCAACCAAGCCAAACCCACCGAACCGAACCAAACCAAGCCAATGCAATGCCATGATGAACCATGAAATACTCAATAAACCAAGCTTCATTAATCAGAATTAATCCTGGAACGATAAATGACAATTAAACCACAATGCTAAATATGAAATAAACCATAACTAACTAATCAAAGAAAATGAGAAATACGGGTCAGAAATACGAACACGTATAAAATACGTATCACAAATTTCGGGGCACTACACTTTCCGCTGCAAAATCCGTCGGGAAAAATAAGATCAAAAATTGGAGAGTTCCCGATAACATAAAATTTGGGAGTTAGGGCTCACATTTGGAGAAGACTTTGATTTTGTTCCCTTCGGCGTCTCGAGCTCCTCCTCTCCGAAAATGAAGTCGGGGCTAGGGTTAGGGTTTGTGGGAGAGGGCGTTGGGGCTAAGGTTAGGGTTTGTAGGAGGTTGAAATAAGGAGGAGAAGGAGAAGATTAGAGTTTACATAAGAGGTGGAGTAAAAGAGAGATGGAAATGAGCAAGAAACTGAAAGGGCTTTGGAAAATTTTAGGGTTCAGGGAGAGGAGGGAAGAGGGGGAGGAGGAAAGCTCTGAAAAAGATCGGGTGTGAAGGATTTTGTTGGAAGTTTATTAATTACAAGTTTGCCACCGCTTTTAAATATTAATAACGTTTTTATTTTGTAAACGTTATGAAAAGTCCATAATTAGTTCAGACCGTCATTGAAAGAATGGATTCTAAACATTGATAACGCTTAGGTATCAGCCGTCATTAAAATGCCTCGTCGAGCGTTATTAATAGGTCTTTTTGTAGTAGTGATAGGAATGACAAACTTTCATTTAAAAAATTCTTCTCCAATGCAAATGTAGAATAAAACATGAAGTTGACATGGCAATGACATGGCAAGAAGAATGTGAAGTTGGTTGTCTGGATCTAGACAATGAACTTCACAATGACTTTGTCTCCACATCATCAATTATGAATAGAAATATTTATAAAAAAGTTGAAGAAGTGGAAGAGTTGCCTTGGAAGTTGGAAAAAATACTTTTTATTGTTTCCTCAATACTTTTGCATTGGAGAGAGTTTTTCTATCTCATTGTCTTTTGAGATATAGTTTTGTCACATAAACAAGACATTGTCTTGTGGCTCATGCCACATAGGAGCCACCTAAGACTCACAACACTTAACAAGACAATAGGGTTGGAGATGCTCTTAGAGCATCTCCAACCCTATTGTCTTGTTATGTGTTGTGAGTCTTAGGTGGTATGAGGTGGCATGAGACACAAAACAATATCTTTCTTATGTGGCAAGTTTACATTCACAAAAGCCAATGACATAGAAATGTCTTCTCCAATGCAAAAGTATTGAGAAGACAATATAAATTATTTTTTCCAGCTTCCAAGACAACTCTTCCACTTCTACATTTTTTTTACAAATATTTGTTTTATGATGTGGAATATTAAAGTCATTGTGAAGTACATTGTCTAGATCTAGACAACCAACTTCACATTGTCCTTGCTATGTCAACTTCATAATTTATTCTACATTTGAGAAGGATTTTTAAAATGAAAGTTTGTCATTCCTATGTGGTAACCATTTTTCTTAAACTCACAATAGGATTGGAGATGCTCTTAGAGCATCTCCAACCGAGCATCTCCAACCCTATTGTGAGTTTAGAAAAAATGGTTGCCACATAGGAATGACAAACTTTCATTCCAGAAATTCTTCTCCAATGCAAATGTAGAATAAAACATGAAGTTGACATGGCAATGACATGGCAAGGAGAATGTGAAGTTGGTTGTCTAGATCTAGACAATGCACTTCACAATGACTTTGTCTCCACATCATCAATTATGTGTAGAAATATTTATAAAAAAGTTGAAGAAGTGGAGGAGTTGCCTTGGAAGTTGAAAAAAATACTTTTTATTGTCTCCTCAATACTTTTGCATTGGAGAGAGTTTTTCTATCTCATTGTCTTTTGAGATATAGTTTTGCCACATAAACAAGACATTGTCTTGTGGCTCATGCCACATAGGAGCCACCTAAGATTCACAACACTTAAAAAGACAATAGGGCATCTCCAACCCTATTGTGAGTTTGGAAAAAATGGTTGCCACATAGGAATGACAAGCTTTATTTTCAAAAGTACTTCTCCAATGCAAATGTGAAATAAAGTATGGAGTTGACATGACAATGACATGGCAAGGACAATGTGAAGTTGGTTGTCTAGATCTAGACAATGTACTTCACAATGACTTTATGTCTACATCATCAATTGTGAATACAAATGTCTATAAAAAAGAAGAAGAGTAGAAGTTGTCTTGGAAGTTGTAAAAAAATATTTTGTATTGTCTTCTCAACACTTTTGCATTGGACATGACTCTTCAAACTCATTGTCTTTTGTAAATATAATCATACCACCTATACAAGACATTATCTTGTGTCTCTTGCCACCTAAGAATCACAACCCAAAATAAGACAATAGGGCGAGATGCTCTAGGCTTAGTTTGAGATTGTCGATGCTTCTTAAATGCATGTAACAAAAACATTTTTTGACAACACATCGGAGACTATGTTTGGGTGTTTAAAAGTTGTTTCAATTTTTGGTAACAATAATTCATATGTTTGTTTTGGCTTATAAAAATTTATAATTATTCATATGTTTCAATTTTTTGTGAGACAAATATTAATTCATATGTTTGTTTTGGCTTATAAAAATTTATTTTGGTAACTATAAATTTTCGGGTAAATAGTTTGTCTGCAAAATACGAGAATTATATCCATTAAAAATAGGTGAGTATTTTTTTTATATGATAAAACTTTTTAGAAGATGTAAAAAAAATGTTTCTTTAAATTTTATTTCTGTTTTTGAAAAATAATTTTTTATTCATTTTATCGTTTTTTTTTTCTTTTGAGGATTCTTTCTATTTTTTTTTGTTTCTTTTAAAGAAATTTCGTTTAAGAAAAAAAAAAAAATCTCTTTTTCATTTTTTTGTACTTTGTAATTTTTTTATCTTTTTTTAATCTTGTTTATTTGTTTTTAAGAGTTTTTCCTTCTTTCTTTTTATATTTATTTATTAATTTTTCTTCAATATTTGTTCTTTCTGGTTTATTTTTTTATTTTCCTTTTGTTTATTTATTTTCGTTTTTGGTTTCCTTTCCTTTTTAAAACTAGTTTGTTCGACTTTTTTAAAATATTATTTTGGTTGGGTCTGTTTCACATTAGGGTGATGTCGGGCTAGGTTCATTACAGATGAGATCATAAATAATAATAATTTATAAGTAAAAAAAAAACGTAAAATGCGTTTAGAATTTGAACCATATTGTTCTGAATACTAATATATCACTTTAACCCACTACCCTATAAAAAGTCACAAAGAAAGTTTAACAATTATTAATATATTTAATCATCAATTAAATAATGTTATACTTTTTTATGTGAACTATATATTTCGAAAAATATATTAATCATCAATTAAATAATGCTATACTCTTTACGAACTATATATTTTGAAAAATATATATATATTCACCAAACATGAAAATGTAGTTTTTTCCCCAGAAAATTTAGTTTAAAAAAAAAATTCTAAAATATAAAATTTTCAGCTATACAATATTTCGTGTAAAAAAACAAAAAAAAAAAACAAAACAAAAACACACAACCACCAATTCCAGTGGCAAGCTTGTGTTCTCGAGCTGAGATCTATCTCTCGAGCTGAGATCTATCTGGTTCATTTTTGTAAGACAAACGTTAAGAACACTACACAGTTTACTAGGGATAACACCAATGTCAATAATTTTTAATTACCAAAATATTCTTGAAAATTTGTTGGGGGAAACACAGTCTTAGAACTGTCATCCTAAGAAAATTAAAATGTTTGATTCTTTAGGACTGCTGAAACGTAAAAAAAAAATGATTCTTCTGCCAAATTTTGGCAGTCTAGTGTCGCGCCGACGGAAATGTATCAGATTCGTAGATTGAAAAAAAACACATGATGATTCCTAAACCTAAAATCTACTAAGTAATGTTTATAAACACATAAAATCAACACAGAAACTAACATTCAAAAATAGAAATCGTATAATTGTAAAAATTTCTTTTGAAGAAAGACCTTGGTTGGGATGGAGTTTTGTTTGGTGCCATCTCTCATTGGGGTTTGGAAGAATTATGTTTGTAATTTGAAGTGTGATGATGTAGAAAGAAGATAGTAGGAAGAAGAATATAGAGAGAAGAAAGATATATCTACTATTATAAAGGGGTTTCAAAACGGCTCAAGATTGAGCCGTCTAAGCCGTGTATATTATCAACCATTTTCTTTTATAAAAAAAATAAATTGTGTAAAAAATTGTTGAAAAAAGTTTAAATTTGTTATATATATTAAAAATGGGGAATTAAACTCAACCAAACAATAATAAAACCTCTCACCTTAACCACATGAGCTAGAAAAAATATTTAACTATAATTGGATAATATTCTTATTATACATATCATACGTGCAAGCACGTGCATCTACTAGTAAATTATAATAGTTTTGATGTGTTGTCCTTATCAAATATTGATGTGCCCTAAAAAAAATTGACTTAAAGGTGTTACCCCTATTATGTGTCGTCCCATAACAAAATGTGTAGTGCCCTTAACATTAGTCTTTTGTGACGGAGGAAGAAAAGTGTTACTAATTCTAAAACTGGGTCTTTTTTGTGATGTAGCCAAGCAGGGCCGGTTCTAAGCTCAAGGGAGCCCAAGGCGAACAATATTCAACATGGCCCCTCCATATATAATATAAAAAATAAAAAATTTATTATTATCAACAAAATTTGAACTAAAGACCTCTAAAGTGCAAAACTAATATATTAACAATTGTACCACATTTATTTTATGTTAGCCACTACATCGTAATTATTTTTTTATAACTAACTTACATTTTAATTATGGGGCACCAATAAATATGGGACCCGAATCTTGTGTACTCGGTACACTTGCTCAGGATCGGCACTGTAGCCAAGAGAACTATATTAACCTGTAATAATCTCTATCAAATATTGATGTGCCCTTAAAAAAATAAAAAAAAAATTTTGACCGCGGGAGTGATCGTGCGCGTGCCCGCACGTCGACGTGTCACCCTCCTGCCCCCCCCCCCCCGCACCACACCGGGCCTATTCCATGAAGCCTCCCTCCAATGGAGGGACGACACGTGACCTGTGGGTCAGGATTGTCCAAACCAGTGGGCAACTTAACAGCTCCATAAAAAAAAAAAAATGACTTGAAAGTGTTACCTTTGTCATGTATCCCTATTAACAAAAATGTGTAGTGTGCTTAACATTGACCTTTGTAATGGGGAAGAAAATGCTACTAGTTATAAAGTTGGGGTCCTTTATGTAATTGAGCCAAGATAACTATATTAACCCCGTAATAATCTCTCTTGTTCGTGAACGGAGCTTCCGCCTAGAAAAAACCACTCTTCTCACTCTCTCTCTCCTCCTCCTCCTCTCTTTCCTCCTCTCTTTCAGATCTTTCCTCTCTTCTTCTTCCGTCAAACCCTAGAATTCAATTCCATCAAACCCTAATTTTCTCCGATCCTCTCCCCCCTCTCTCCGCGCGCGCGAGTTCGGTCGGCCATGGAGGACGTGGACGAGTGCTGCTTGACGCAGCTCATCGATGGCGACGGCGAGTTCAACGTCGACGGGCTCGACCGCTTCATGAAGACGGTCCGGCTCGCCGACTGCGGCCTCTCCTACGCCGTCGTCTCCATCATGGGCCCACAGAGCAGCGGTACAAGGAAATAAAAATTAATTGGACTTAATTTCATTTTCTTCACATTTCCTTCCTTCATTTTGCGTTTCTTTGAATTTAGTTATTTATATTTGGCACAGGAGATGTTTGGAATTTACAAATCTTATTGTTTAGTTCTTTATCTAGTGATGTTTCCCGCGAAATTTATATGAGACAAACGATGGTATATGATTAAAACATCCAAGTATATCCAATGTGTCAGGTTAAACTCGGTTAGCTCTCCATTAAGATTAAGACAAAGGATGCTCATGATTACTTCATTTGGAATATTCTTTACTTTGATATTTTGTTTATTGTTATTTCTTGGGTAAAGTAAAATATATGGGTGGGTGGGTGGGTGGGTGGGGGGGGGGGGGGGGGGGGGGGGGGGGGGCTGTCAAGAGAGTGCCGAGAGGCACGAGTCACAATGCCAACGACACGGGTCACTAACTAGTCTATATAATAAAAAAGAGTGATGTTTTTTTTTTGCCAAATTTATATAATACAAATGATGGTCAGGGTTAAAGCACATAAGCATATCCAATGGTCAAGATTAAAACTTGGTGAGCTCTCCATTAAGACAAAGGACGGTCATAATTAATTCATTTAGAATGTACTTTACTTTTGATATCTTGTTTATTGTTATTTATTGGATAAAATAAGATATTTGGAGGAGCGTCGAGAGAGTGCCGAACACGGGTCACTAACTAGT
This sequence comes from Iris pallida, assembly GCA_029216955.1. Classification (NCBI taxonomy): domain Eukaryota; kingdom Viridiplantae; phylum Streptophyta; class Magnoliopsida; order Asparagales; family Iridaceae; genus Iris; species Iris pallida. The sequence goes on along the minus strand of JANAVB010038616.1, from coordinate 4,625,325 downwards.
ATCATACAAGTATAGGGAGTTTCTAATTATTTCATATAATGAAAATATGATTGTCATTATATGATGGTGGTGGAAGTGCACAAGATGATGGATAATGATGGTTGGTGGAAAATTTTGTACGAGATCCTCCAACTTTTCGAAATATGGCAGCCTTGACTTGTCAATTCTTTAGAATTCCTCCATCAACCAACTTTATGTGCTAAATAAGAAAAAAAAAATAGTGTTCGATTGTTCATAACAATGTTCGGTTGGCTACATGTACTTCTAAAGGTTATAATAAGTTCTAAATGGTTAACGATAAATGTAAATGGTGACAGCCATCTTGTTTATAACCAATCCAACACTATTATTACAAACAAAACGACACTAGAACAAATTTTTTCTTATTTACTAAATAAAGTTGGTTGAAGGAGGGGTTTGTAAGGAATTGACTTGTCAACACGATGGACTACCATATTTCCGTAGTATGGAGGGTGGCTACAATTTTTTTTTTTCTTCCTATTTTTTATGTATTTGAAATGTAAACACAATATAAGTTTTTGACTACGTTGCAATGATGAGAGTATGACACGACATATATGACATGGCATCAATTTGGTATGTCCTTGTGTAGTTTGTAGTGCTTCGCTCGTGTTTGATATGCGTCCAATGCGAGGTGGCATGGGCAAGGTACCTATTTTTGTAGTTGTATAGTGGTTGAGGGGGGTTAGGTTGGGTTATGCTTGTTGGTGCAATTGAAATTGTTAACATATTGTGATGGATACACTATAGAAGTTTTTGGTAACTTTTATGAATCGTTAAGTTTTGGCCACTTAAGTTATAAGTGAAGATTTCATCATCTAATCGTTCCCCATCATAACATCTAATCGCTCTCCCATCATAACAGGGTCGGATATGGATATTACGAGAAAGCTCCACTCAATAATTGACAGATTTTATTACATAGTAGTGTCTGTGCTACAATTACACGAACACAAATACGACACGACATAGAAGGGTTACAGATGACATGGTCACACCTGTTTGTCATGCCCTACTTTATTTTGGAGTGTGTTTGTGTTGTGCTCAATATGTGTCAATAAGACGCGGTTTGGACACAACACCGATTTTTAGAATTGTATGTGCATCCTAGCCGTCTGTGAACCTGACATTACCCTTTTTGCTTGTGCCAATTCCTAGCCAGAGCAAGAGATTTAGTTGGCATGAAACCTAAAAGGCTAATTGGCGGGTAGGTGAAAGTTTTCTAGGAATTTATTTATTTGGTTTCTAGGTAGCTTACAACTGTAAATGATAAAAGTCACAACAGGGAGAAATAAAATTTTTGTTTGCAGGAACTATCTAGTATTCGCCATAGAGGTTTGCTCAATGCACTCTCATTAATCTTCAAAACTTTATCTGTTCTCCCTGATGCGCATACCCTTCAAATTTTTTATATAGATAAGAGTCTCACCCTTCAAAAAGTTATATATGTGGGCAACCCAGTGGATCATCTCTAGTTCATTTTGATCTATGTGCAATTACATCTGTGAGATTGTGCACTTTGGATTTTTTTTTTCAGTCATCAAGTTGTAAGAAACATTTTAAGGATAGAACAAGAAGATCACCTTATGCATGGGAAAGAAATTGCTAAAATACACAACTTTTGATCCATTTTGTACTTCTGTCCAGATTACATGTTTTCTGGATCATCCACTGGGTGGTCCAACCTGAAATTTGTCAAATGAGGATTGAGCCAATTCCCCTCGTTTGTGAAGTAGCCAACTCTCGTAATTAGGTCAAAGCATTTGGGATTCGTTTAGTTCTTATTATCATATGAGCCATATGTACTTAAATATAGTCTTTAAGATGTATGGAGTTACTTTTAGTAATTAGTAGTAGTTCAAAAGGCATTCATGTACTGCACAAGCTGTAAATTCTCTTTAGTCCTTTTCTAAACTTCTTATTTTTATGTTGTTATTTTGTTTTCCACCTTTAAGTGTTAAGATGGCAAGATTGTCTAGTCTTTTTGAGCAGGGAAAAGCACCTTGCTTAATCAACTTTTCGGCACCAACTTTAGAGAGATGGATGCCTTCAGGGGAAGGTACATGTTTAATTAACTTTTCCTACATTAGACAAGTTGGTAACTCATCATTCTTAGATGTTGATACTAACACCTGTATGTATTAATAAATTATGGCTATTCTACTCATCAGGAGCCAAACTACGAAAGGAATTTGGTTAGCTAAGTGCTTCGGCATTGAACCCTGCACAATCGTTGCAGACTTGGAGGGTACTGATGGGAGGGAAAGAGGAGAGGTGAATCTAATTATCAGTGTTCTTTATTTTTCGAACAATCTGTTGACATAAGTATGTGCAATATTGTTATAAGCGTTGTAGCTAGTTTCTTGGAAATTTTAGTCAATGGTGATATTGAGACTCTTCCTGAAGGAGCAGTTACGTTGCAAGAAATCCAGAGCTTTAGTTTATGTTTTCTATTGTTTCTTCACCCTTTAGCTGCATGCAGAGTTGCATATCAGTACCTGGCAAGAGAAAAACTAGGATTCCATTAACATCGTAAGTCATTCCCTTTGATCTTTGCATGGTTGATACTATTATTCATTGCATGTGTCAATTGATTGAATGAGAATAGGTCTGGTGTGCCAACTAGTGTTCAAGTTTTCAACTGGTGGAATTTATGTTAACCATGCTACTTTCAGAATTGGAGACTTGACTTGTTCCTTCTTATTGATGCTACTGAATTATGGTCAATGCTAAGAGCAGAACAATCAGTGTGCTAGTCATTACATTAATATCATCATTGCTATTTAAGTTGTGGATTGGAAATGATTGCATTTATTTTGAACTGCACATCCATTAGTTGTTACTGAAATAATTATACAAGGGACATGTAAGTAAAACAAAGTTAAAATAAGCTGCTCCTGCCGCTGAGAAATCTCAAATAGTCCAATACCGAAGGAGCTTGAGTCTAATGGGTACATTTGTGTCAACCATTTTGGCAAGTGGATAGCCAAGTGTTGATGCACATTGAGGCCCATGCGCGGTTGGTCTGGGACACGATAAACAATATCAGAGCTACCTAGTGGATTTGTGTTCCACTAGGGGTGAGACTGAGCCATTTGCACGGGTTGTGACGTGCGCATCACCTCTTCGAGTGAGGGAGATCATGAATTCCCAAATAGTTTTATGTCAAACATATGGTGATTTGTTAGGCTTATGTATTAGTGTCCTAGTCTCATGTTTTCATCCAAGTTAACTAATTTAGCAAGTAGATAGCCATGTGGTGATACAGATGAAGGCCAATGCACCTGTAAATCTATAATCTAGTCTATGTTTGAGAGAATTCCTTGTTGGAAACAGTTAGAAAACAAACTTTTTTGAGCCATGGAAGACCTTTTCCAGTAGAATATTTTATTATGCACCGCCTTACTATTTGAAGTGAGCTCGGTGCTGAAAAAGGTGAATACAATAGTAAACAAGTAACATTCCACCTATAATCTTTCAATGTTTGAAGAGAGATCCTAGTTGGAAAAATGAGGCAATGTTTTTGGAGCATCACCTGCTAACTTACCATTGAAGATCTTTTGAGCAAAGTGCATACCAGATTCATATTTGCACCATCTGCTAACCTAGATGGATAATCTTCCTCTAGCTCTTCCACGCTCTTGCATCCCTCAGGGCGATCTGTTCATGGATGATTTTAACATGATTTTTCTTAAGCTATTGTGTATGAAGCAGTGATCTAAATGACGGTTGAGGCGGCCGCCTAGGCAGCGCCTAGGCGGTCTCTCTCCGTACCGCTTTTGCGGTAGGCGGTGGAGTAGGTGGCCAACGGAGGTTTGAAGGCATAGGCGGAGGCGAGGCGGCGTAGACGGACGCCTAGGCGGAGCAATACCTAACAAGATGTTTTGTCCAAAAGGTTTTGCAAGTATTATGGGCCTATAGTTCACTTTTACCAAACTAAAACTTCATAAATCTTCGTTCTACAACTTAGTTATGCATGGAACATCCTTAAAATATGTATATTATGCAAAAAAAAAACAGTGGTAAATAGTAAAAAATGTCCAAAATGTATCAACCGCCTAGCGGTAGGCGGACTCTCTCCACCACGCACCCGCCTACCGCCGTTTAGAACCTTGGTATGAAGAACACTGTTCTTGTAATTTTGCCAATAATATTGTTAATTTTATTATTCTATGTTTCTGATTGCCCATGCCGCTCGTAATGTAATATTCCTGCCATGCCTTTTTATTCTTGTCACAGTTGCAAGATCTTGGGCTTTCTATTGCTGCTGTTGCTCTTTTTCTTTTTTAGGCATTTCTAAGGTTAATGTTACCTTAAATAAGGACGACAGGCTATTTCCCCCAAGTTTTTTGAGGCATAAAAGTTAACAGCCTCTGTAATCTCTCACAGGAAGTAAATTATTTTGCAATTTTCAGGATGATACTGCATTTGAGAAGCAAAGTGCTCTTTTTGCTTTGGCAGTTTCAGATATTGTTCTTATAAATATGTGAGCGACTTTTTCTTATCACACTTATCTATATTTTGAAACAAACTGACACCTTTATTGCATTTTGATGCACATAACGAGGCACTTGAGCTGTCTTTCGTTGTTTAATGTGATCTATCAGGTGGTGCCATGATATTGGTCGGGAGCAGGCTGCTAACAAGCCACTTTTAAAGACTGTCTTTCAGGTGTATCATCTTCTTCAATCTTTTTGTCTTTTTCCTTTCATCCCGTAAAAACCATGGTGATTTCAGTTTTTAATGTTGAGCAGGTGTTTCTTCTTACTGTAGGTCATGATGCGTTTGTTCAGTCCTCGCAAGACGACGCTACTATTTGTTATTCGTGACAAAACAAGGGTTTGTATTGTCATGTCTAAAATTTTCTCTAGGCCCATTTACTTCTCTAATCTTTATAAGTTTACCAAGTTTTGAACCATTTCTTTTTCTTCACTATGATCCTCATGTGTATGTTGTCTTACTTCTTCTTGTTATTAATGTAGACTCCGCTGGAACATCTAGAGCCCGTGTTAAGGGAGGACATTCAGAAGGCACATGATTTCATCTTGTACAATATTAGTAAGCATGAATTTCTTCTTTCTTCAATGTTATAATTGCCTCTTTTTATGCAGATATGGGACAATGTTCCTAAGCCTGAGGCTCACAAGGACACTGCACTCAGTGAATTTTTTAATGTAAGTAATAGTGTGCTAATGACAGGTTGAAATGTAAGCTTCTAATATGTGTTCTTTGATGCGAAGGTGGAGGTCACTGCTTTGCCTAGTTATGAAGAAAAGGAAGAGCAATTCAAGGAACAGGTAAGTAACAAGTGCAGCGTTTACTGTATCAGTTAACAGTGTTACACTATTCTTATAAATAGTTTTATCTATATGTCAACTTTTTTGATAACAAGGACCAGTTTCTTGACTGTTCACCCTGGGTTTCGAACCAAATACCTTTTCCCTTCTCCTAACAAAGGCCTCAATAACCATTGCGTTGTCCAACCTTTGGTTGATGTATATGTTTATTGAAGCATGCCATTCTTTCAAGACCTCATTGGCTTTATATACTAAGTGGTTGATATCATGATCCTTAGATAAAGAGAGATTGTTTTTCTTATTCCTACAACACTTTCTTTGGCAAGTTTCTCTTATCAGCTTGCCAATTTTTATACAGGTCAAACAATTAAGGCAGCGGTTTCTCCATTCAATTGCTCCTGGAGGTCTTGCAGGTGATAGAAGAGGGGTTGTTCCTGCATCGGGGTTTTCTTTTAGTTCACAACAAATTTGGAAAGTTATTAGAGAAAATAAAGATCTTGACCTTCCCGCTCATAAGGTATCTAGTTTGTTTTATGCTTGTTTAGCAGATAAACTTTTCCTGTTACCTGCATTAACCTTTGCAACTTTCTAGGTAATGGTTGCAACTGTCCGCTGTGAGGAGATTGCCAATGAGAAGCTGAGTCAATTGACTTCTGATGAGGTAAAGAATCTGTTGATATTCCTTCCGTATGTGAGTTTGTAGGAACTCCACAAGGCTTACTGTATCTTTGGGTTTATCTCAGAGTTGGTTGGAGTTGGAGGAGGCTGTTCAATCTGGTCCAGTGTCAGGCTTTGGCAGAAAACTTAGCTCCATTTTGAATACTTGTTTTTCAGAGTAAGCATGGCCTGAACTCTGCATCCAATATATGTTTGTTCTCTTTCCAATAGTTAAGATGTGGACTTCTTCTATATGCTCTTACTTCAATTTTTATATACTATTCTGCTTCTGAGCGAGAATCTGGTCTCCACTCACTTTAAAGTTATCCTTCTATTGTTTCTTGAACACTCTGAAATTAGATGTTTCAACTTTCTTATATTTATACTCTTATCTTTTTTTATTCTTTGTACCTCATCTACTTCCACATTCTTCTCAATCCTCGCAGGATTTCCCTCATAATAGACTTTTTAATGAGCTCCAACATGAATGACGTGACAATTTTTATTTGAACTTATGATATTTTTTGCCTATATTGATAGAAAGGGTGATTTTGGTCACGGTTTTATAGGTTTAGTATTATGTTTATGCATAATGTTCAACTGTGTGTATAGTATTACAGCTACTTGAAACACTGTTTGTTCATCATAATTACGAAGTGCTTACCATCCATTTGGATTGATTTTTAATTTTCCATAATATATTCAGTATAGTGTTAGCAGGACTTCTACTACTTGGAAAAGCTTAGACATGTTATCCGCCTATACCATATCAGAATAACATGGTAGTATAATATTCAATTAATTTTGTCATTTGAATGTAACACTTTCTCTTTTGAGAGGTAACCTTGAGTCAACTTTACAAAAAGTCCAATTTGGAATGGCCGGAAAAAGAGTACCAGACTTGTTACTGAAAATGCCGAAACAGCCCAACATGAAAAGGAAGCATATCTATCATAAAGATCATCCAGCAAAGGTCATCTTCCATGAACCAATAGAGTATGTCCCAGCGGTAGCTGCTTAGGCCAAGTGGAATTTCCATTAATAATGAGATATTTAATAACAAAATATTGGGCTTGTGGAAAAGGTTTAGAAACACCACTTAAGTATCTAAATAGGATATCATCTATGGTGATCTGCATATGTTGAAACCTTTGGATATATTACCTAATTAATGAGGTTCTGGGACACCATAACAGTGCATAAGGAATGACTTTAACATCTTGATTTTTTGTTCATATGAGACCAAATACTGTACACATTTGAATTTCCTAGATTCTTGATTTTTTTTTTGTTCATATGAGGCCACATACTGTGCACATTTGGATTTACTAATTTGGATCCACTTAGTTAATTTTTGTTACGCGTAAACTTCTTCGAAAGACCATATGTATGTAAATGGTATATTCTTGGGAATTTATTTTGGCCTACCGTTATTTCCACAATTCCACTTTCATGAAAGCATGGAGGCCTTCTCAATGCATAATTAATCTACATTCACTAGAAGATCAACAAATAAAATCTTGTGTTTTGTCGACCTGGAAAGCTGGAACTCATGGTCATATCAGTTTCTGTTAGTACATTGTAGGCCCTTTTATGTTTCAACTTTTGCAGATATTTTCCCATGTCTGTTCTTAGCTGTTTGGTTACCAACTCTAGGTAGAAGTGAAAGCAAATATCATTATAGGCAGAAGAATATAATCATGGTATTTGACAATTCTAAGTTATAATTTTTTAAATATATCTTGGAATTTTAAGATTTTGGATGTCTATACTCCATCCAAACACCTAACTCCCAAGATGATGTTCATTTTCTGAATGACAACATGACAAAATTATCGTGATTTACTAGTCTGTCAGATACGCAGACTTAGTGAGTTCATGTCAAATCACTTCTTCTAACACTAAAAGAGGGAAACAGTTTTTCCCGTCTTCTCTTCCATCTCGCGATGAAGAATTGGACAGGGGAGACCTCTTCCTTTCTGCATCTTCCTACTTCATCGTAAAGAAACCAAAAGCCGAGTAGACTGTGGTCGGGTTTGGATAAGATTTGAACCTCACATGCTAGCGAATATAGCCATGCTATTTTTTCATGCATTGCTGTTGCTGCTGATTTGAATATGATCTGTGCTTGTATCCACCAGGCCAGCTAACTATGGGTGTGGGTGGTAGGAGGAAGTAGGATGAATGGATGAGAACGAAGGTAGGTGGAGCAGAAGTATGAAGGAAATATGTAGGCGGAGGAGGAGAAGGTGTTGGTTAGTTTCAGGCTCGTGTAGTAGGAGGGAGTAGAGGGAAGGAAGAGAAAAAAGGAGGAAGAAGCAAGGAGGGAAGATATTGTTGATCATTTGTGGAAGGAGAGAGAAAAGAGTTTTCTTGAACTCTTCGTCTTGATGTTTCATTAAAAATGTTAAAATATGATTGTTTTAGCCATTTTATGTGTTAACTAATGTTTTAACCTTGATATGGATGGTTAGAAGTGTGCGTGTTAGAAGGATAACATTGAGGGTGCTAATCTGGGGAACTTTCCAGTGGTCTTGTACATCACAACTTAATTCTTATTCATTAGTTTATTAGGGTCCGTTTGGTTACATGTTTTAACTCAACTTTCTGAGTTATAACTCAAAAAACCCCTCAAAACTTGTTTGGCTGTCAACAACTCCCAAAAAGTTTTCCAATTTTTTTTTTCAGAAACCCACATTATAACTCTGCTTTCAGAGAATAGGAAAAAGAAGCTTTCTGAAAGATGTTCTCCCACTTTGCGGGGCCCACCCCCCACCTAACCCCCCCCAACTCTCTTTCTCTCTCTTAATTTGCTCCTCCCTCCAGAGGAAAAGCTCCTCGAGGAGCTTCCACGAGAAGCCAACATCCCGGAGCTCGCACGTGACCCCGACCTCGAACTCCGCCGCGCGAGGGGAGAGGGCGGCGCCATGACCCAGATCCGGGCCGGCGGGGGAGGAAGCTCGCGGCAGGACGAGGGTGTCGAGCCGCACGAGGGGAGAGGGCGGCGCCATGACCCAGATCCGAGCCGGCGGTGGAGGAATCTCGCGCAGGACGAGGGTGTCGAGCCGCACGAGGGGAGAGGGCGGCGCCATGATCCAGATTTGGTCCGGCGGCGGAGGAAGCTCGCGGCAGGGCGAGGGGGGAGTCATTGGCGCGGGGGCAGCGTGTTGCAGGTCCACTCCCAGTCGTCGGAGGAGGTGTTGGTGGCGGGGTCGGTAGCGTTGGGAGGGGGAGGGTTGGGGTTGGGGAGGCAGCAGGTGGAGATGGAGGTGGAGGAGTCGGCGGCGGGGTCGACGCAGAGGAAGGTGGGGAAGCCGTTTGGGCTCCGGGAGATGAGATGAGGACACAGGGAATATGGAGGACACAAAAAATATGACACAGAAAACATAGAGGACACAGAAAATATGACAGATTATTTTTTAAATTTTTTATTACCAAACAGAATCCTAATTTTTTCCTTCCAAAAAACTACTTTTCAGATGAAAGTAACCAAACGCAAAGTTAAAAAATTTATACTCAGAAAACACATTTATAACTTACTTTCAGAAAACTGTTTTCAGAAAGAAATTTCAGAAAACATATCCAAACGGACCCTTAGTTGTGCAAACATTTGATTTCTGGTGAGAAGTTCCAAAAGCACAGGAGTTTTTATTAATGTATACTATAAAAGTCGTTGTCACTATACACCAAAAACAAAATCTACACTTTTAGTGTGGGTTGAATATTTATATTATTCTAGCATGCCACTTAGGTGGAATGCACTGTAGGCTGAGAGTTGGATTCACATGATATAATTTTTTAGAAAATTGCTCAAAGCACATGCCATAGGGATTTGAATTTTGAACCTGGACTAATCTGATACAATATAGGAGTCCCTGAGTTTTGGTGCAACGATAGGGACTTCAACATATGGTACAAGAACATCCCATGTTAGAATCTCATCGGCTCGCATCTTAAGCAGATTAAATAAGTTGTACTGCTGCATTAAGTCTAGCTCTCAGCAAATAAAGAAGGCCTTCGACCTGCGGAGGCAAGCATAGTTGTTAAGAAGTACCCTTAGGTGCCAAGGTCCTTTGGGTCCTAGAAGCAAAGAGCAAAGCGAGGTGCGCACAACAAGGTTCATTGATAATTGCAAGTTTTTAAAAAACGGTGACTCGCCACCTAAGGTGTCCACCTAGGCTTGGACACCTAGGGAACAAGAATTTAGGAAGATTGGTTATGATGCACCAACCTAGCTACATGAGGCGCTTAATTCGGCTTCGACCATCTTATTCAGCCTCAAATTTGAACTCATCCACGTTTGAACGAAAGAATGTTCTGGCCAAGCCTAACCAGATAGGAAAGAAAATAGAAAGAGAGTGAAAATCGAACTCAAATTCTTACTCTCTCTCACTCACCAAACTGACTCTTTTCCTTCATTGGCCCTAATTCTGTGATGTAAGGGAGCCACCAACAACTCTGGTAATATCTCAACTTCTATGTCTAGATATTAATATTATCAATGGCATTGAAAAAACATGAGACATCACACTAATAAACAAACTCCAAAAGATTATATCAATTAGAAATAGGTTAGAATCCATACGATTCACCAGAGCAAAGTCCTCACCATAAACCACAGGTTTATCTTAGTTTACCTACTTCACACACCAAAATTTTAGTCTTGAAGTCCTTGCTTTGCTGCCTTGAGGCCCTGCCAAGTTCTTGCCTACAACCGTTGATAATAAGAAAAGTAGGGGCCCTCAACAGTGAAACTTCTTTGTGTCTCTGTATTCCTGCTCAACTTGTTTGCAGCAGAATAGGGAAGCTTCAATAGTGCTTTAATCCTAGATGGAGAGGGTCAATGATGCTATAGGTTCATGTTTAAGGTCTCACTTGTTCTCAACAAAAGAAAAACACATGCGTAGTTAAAGCCCTTAGTCTTGAGCTTCTAGCCTAGGCATGCTTTCAATATGGGGCATGTTAGTGTGTGTGTTGTTTTGGGGGGGGTGGGGGGGGGGGGGGGGGGGGGGGGAGGTTGTTGCTCTTGATTTTTTTGGTTTCCCAGCTATTTAGTTCTATTTTTAATATTATTTTGCTTAATTTTATATTAAAAGTTCACAATCAATGGTTGCCTAGTTGGTAAGTGGATGACATTTTGAGTTCATTCTCTCTAGCCACATTATGTCTTTTATTTTTTGAACTTTTTCTTTATAAACTCTATAGTGTCCCCTTAAAGTCTTAAGGTATTTTGCAAAATTTTCTGGATCCTTCACTGGCGTGTTGGAATAATATAAATATTTAGCCCTCAACTTCCACAACAACTCTGGAGTTTTGGTTCCACCGATACTTCACGTATATAGGTTGTGTTGATCCTTACTCCTCAATTGATGTTAGTTGTGGTCGTGGACCTATACATCATTCTCATTTACCACATCATATTATGTAGTTTTATTGCACATTCATCGTAGCATTCTTATTTCTTTGACATACATCTTTATTGCTAGAACCTCCAGGCAAGCCAACATTTTGAACCTTATAACTGCCATTCTTTGCCACTCAAGACATTTCTCACTCAGGAAACACCTGAAAGGGCAATTTACAGTTTCACCCATATAGCTTTACTTATAAGAGCTTTTATGTCACTCTTTTGATTTTGTTGCATGAGAGATGCAAGAGGATCCAAGATATCTTTCCATGATCCAGTATGTTGTTAGATTAGATGTAATTATATAGGTAGCTTAGGAAGCACTGGGACACACAAATGTTGGACACCATAGAAACATAAGCATGGGTCTCGTGTGCACTATCACTTGCCCACTTGTCAAAATGGTTAACCCAAATGTACACATGGGACTCGAGCATTCACATGTAAGTCGATCAAACTATTGTCCTATATCTGATGTGGACTAAATCCTTGCGTTTCACAGGACACGTAGTGGACACAGTAAGACACACCAAAATAAATCAGTGCCATGTCTTAGTGTCCATATCATGCCCTGTTGCATTCATCTTTCTGCAACATAGTGTTCTAAAAATCGGCATTTTCGGCCGCCCAGGCGCTAGGCACCCCTAGGCTGAACCGAAAACTTTCTATTCATCGGTATAATGCTGTTGTCTTTGTATGGCCCTGTTCGGTGCCCTGTGCTGTCCTGTTCGGACATGTTTGGCCTTTTTGTAGAAGTGGCTTATTGTTCATGCAAAATGATACTTTGATCCAATGTTTTTATTGTTCCAACCTTGTAGAAGTATTTGAACCCTGTAACAGATAATAAGAGCCGTTTAGAGATGAGAGAAATAGTGAATAGAACCAAAATTAGTTAAAAAAACACTATATAACTATTGGTATATTTGGTATTGATATATTAGAATAAGTATATTGTAATATCATGTTGGTATATTTGGTATGTCAAAATATGCCACAAGATATTCCATAGAGGGTTTAATGTAATGAGGAGGATTGTAAGACTATATATAGCCATGAGATTATCAATGAAATCATAACAAAATATTCAACATGGTAGCAGAGCCACCAAAACCCTAGCCACCGTCGCCTTTCCCAAACCCTAACCCAGTTGTCACTGCCATCACCATCCGCACCACCACAGCCACAGCTGCCACCAGCCGTTGCATGCCGTCCTGCCGCACACCGACCTCACCTCTACCAGCCGTTGCACGGTCGCACGCCGACCACCTTGCGCGTGAGCCGGCTGCTGCTCTGCGGGCACCTCCACCGCACGCGCGCGACTGTTGCCACTCATGCAGCTCGCGACAGCCGTTGCTCAGAGACACCCGCCCGACGGCGTCCACTCACCTGTCAGTCGACCCATCGCCTGCACCACCGCGAAGCCGTAATTTCTGAAGTCTCCCGTGGGATCGTTCCGGACGTTGAAGGCCTAGATCCGATAGGAGAGAGATATGATCGGATCTAGGAGAGGACGAAGAGGACGAGCGTGAATCGTGGAACAGGTGTGAGGTAATTGGAGAAGAGGAGGATCGATGGAGGAGATCATCAAGAAGCTGGACCTTGCGAAAGTTGCAACGTTGATGAAGCTGATGAAACTGTCGGTTGGTGAGAGCGCGACACGAATATCGACGAAGTTGGAGCTTCCCTCCATCGATCTGAAGCTTGATGGACTAGCTACCTACCTGAGTTGGTCACGGCGGGTGAGGAGAACCCTCGCAGGAAAGAATCTGGAGGGTTTTCTGTCAGGAGAGACGACAGAGCCGGACGAGGGCTCGGCAGGACGCGACGAGTGTTGCAACGTTGATGAAGCTGATGAAACTGTCAGCTGGTGAGAGTGCGACACGAACATCGACGAAGTTGGAGCTTCCCTCCATCGATCTGAAGCTTGATGGACTAGCTACCTACCTGAGTTGGTCACGGCAGGTGAGGAGAACCCTCGCAGGAAAGAATCTGGAGGATTTTCTGTCAGGAGAGACGACAGAGCCGGACGAGGGCTCGGCAGGACGCGACGAGTGAAAGTCCACTCATATGGTGATCTACATTTGGCTTCTCAATTCTTTAGTCCAACCGATCGCCGCCACAGTTGATGACATCGAGATGGTGAAGGATGTGTGGGAGAAATTGAGGAGGACCTACGATAGTGTACGGAACAACTTGCGAGTTTTTCAGATCAAGGGAGAGATTGACGACACCATACAGGAAGAGAAGACGGTGCAAGAGTATGTCACAGAGTTGGAGCATCTGTGGTTGGATTATGATCACTCCTCAGATCGGACGAGCTGCGGGGACCCGAAGTGTAAGGAGAGACAAGTATGTCTGCAGGAGAGGACAGTGTTCTTTAAAGGGCTGGCTGCAGCATTTGCTCAGAGGACAACACTACTTCTAGCCCAATTGAAGATCTCCACCCTTGAGGAGGCAATCTCGGCCATGATCCAGGAGGAGACTCGCATCAAGCTGCAGGCAGGGACAAGTGGTCCTCCTGAAGTAAAGTCAGTACTGGCGGCTACCAGTCCAAGTTCCATTTCAGGGAAGGACGACGTACCATGATACTTTCTGTTTCGTCGAGCCCTGCTTTGGTCTCTGGTTTGATGGTTGTACGTGCTGAAAATTCGGTACATTCCGTTTCGTTTCCCATCCCAGTCTTTCGCGACACTTCTGATTTACTTCTTTTGTTAGGTCTCGACTTCTTCGCTATGATCTCCCCAGTAGTTCATATAGGAGCTATTGCCGTTTCATTCCTATTCGTGGTTATGATGTTCAATATTCAAATAGCGAAGATTCATGAAGAAGTCTTGCGATATTTACCAGGGCCTAAGGGAGAGTCCTGGCAGCACAATCGGCAGTGCTACAATTGCTGAGAGATGTGACATCATCGGTATGCTTGCACCAAACGACCTGAGGAGGGAGATCCAGGTGGTGGACGTGGACAGTTCGATAGACGTGGACATTTTGGAGGACGTAGCTGTAGTCGTGGAGGTCGACGGGGTGGTCGAGGAGGTTATCGAGTGAACCTGCTGGTAGCAGAAGGGGATGAGGGAGCTGGTGGTACCTTTACTAAGGAGGATTAGGCACTGATGGACATGCTGGGGGCACTTAGGAGGAAGCAGAGAGCGTCAAACGATAGAGATAGGAGGAGTGGAACCGAGGAGGTGTCCACCTCATTCTTCGCTGGAGGTAATGCCGTCATGTATGCCCATCCATCAAAAGGTACTGACGACTCACTTGCCCTTGTATCTATGTCTTCCCTTAAATCGTCAGACTGGATTATCGACTCGGGAGCATCTCGGCATGTGACGGAAATGTTAGTGAGTTCTCCTCCTACACTCACCTAGCATCGGCAGACAGCATTCAAACAGCTGATGGTACTTTTCAGCCAATGGTCGGTAAGGGTACTGTAAATTGTACATGTTCAGTAAAATTATCCAATGTTTTGCATGCTCTATCTTTTTCGGTCAGTCTTTTGTCCATCAGTTCTATAATCCTCCAACTAAAATACGTTGTCTCTTTTGATATTCCTAAGGTCATCTTCCAGGAGAAAGAGACGGAATGAAGACTTGGTACTGGCACTTGGCATGAGGGACTGTGGTACCTGGATCGAGAAGGGCTGGATTCAGCATTGATGTCTATGGCAGAGAAAGCAATAATGGAAGGACTGAAGATGAGTGCCAAGGATACATTAATACTCCACCATAAAAGGTTGGGACACTCCTCTTTTGATATTCCTAAGGTGATCTTCCAAGAGAAAGAGACAGGACGAAGACTTGGGATTGGCACTTGGCATGAGGGACTGTGGTACCTGGATCGAGAAGTTTGTGAGCATGGATGTTCACTTCAGGGAGCATGAGCCATACTACCGTCAGGAGGTAATCTCAAATAACTCACATGATACTGCGAGCATGAGGTGAGAGGGGGAGATTGGTGAAAGCCTGGTGACGATTTAGGAGTATGACATGGAGGTGCGGTTGAGGAGGAGCAGGAAGGTGAAGAGGAACATGGGAAGGAGATGAGAGGTGTTAGGCCCACAACTCAGGGAAAGATACTTACCTACAGCAGGAGAGGGAAGAAAACTGCAGGACCAGTACCTACAGTGCTAGTGCCAAGTCCCTTGCCTGCGTTCGTCTCGATTCCTGAGACACCTACACCACCACTAGAGTCCCCTTCAGGTGATATCATTCTTCCTACTCCCACACCATTATCAGTATGGAGAACCACTCGCAGCAATGTGGAAAATCCTCCTGTTAGATATGGTTGGGACCTTGTTCAGTTTGTTTCATACGATTATATCTTCTCATCTCATATAGCATTCATTGCATCTTTGGATAGTATTACTGTACCTAACAATTGACAGGTTGCCAAGAACGATCCAAAGTGGAAAGCGGCGATGCACGAGGAGTTTGGGGCTCTTAAGAAGAACCACACTTGAGAGCTGGTAAAACTGCCAGAAAGGAAGAGAACAGTCGGATGCAAGTGGGTCTTTACTGTGAAGCAGTACCCAGATGGACAGGTTGAGCACTACAAAGCTCGACTGGTGGCAAAAGGTGTCTCAGGAGTGTCCCAACCTCTTTTGATATTCCTAAAATGTATTGTCTCTTTCGATATTCCTAAGGTGATCTTCCAGGAGAAAGAGACGGAACGAAGACTTGGAACTGACACTTGGCATGAGAGACTGTGGTACCTGGATCGAGAAGGGCTGAATTCAGCATTGATGTCTATGACAGAGAAGACAAGAATGGGAGGATTGAAGATGAGTGCCGAGGATATATTAATACTCCACTATAAGAGGTTGGGACACTTCTCTTTTTCTACTTTAAGTAAATTGTATCCAGCTATTTATGAGAAAACAAATAAGGAGAAACTAGTATGTGATACATGGGATTTAGGCAAACTTACTAGGAGTTCATATGCTAGTACGAGTCATAGGAGCTCATCTGTTTTTGATATAATACATTATGATGTTTGGGGGTCATACGCCATTACTACTATGAATGGTTATAAGTATTTTGTTTCCTTCATTGATTGTTTTTCTCGTGTCACTTGGTTGTATTTGATGAAAAATAAGAGTGATGTATCTACCTGTTTTCGGGATTTTCATAAACATGTCCAGACTCAGTACTGGACAGTGGTGAAGGTACTGAGGTCTGACAATGGGACAGAGTATACCAACAGAGTACTTGCGGAGTACTTGTCAGCCCAAGGGATACAGCATCAGACCACCTGTGCATACACATCAGCACAAAACGGAGTAGCAGAAAGGAAGAACATACACATTTTGGAGGTGGCAAGAAGCATGATGATCGATATGAAAGTCCCACAAAATTTGTGGGGGTTAGCAGTGTTGATAACAACTCAACTAGGATACCGTCGAAGGTACTGGAATAGAAGTCTCCATATGAAATATTGCAAGAAAATAATAGTGGAATACTCCTACTCTTCGTGGACTACTCGACGACTCAGAAGGGGTATGTGTGCTGGAGCCCAGTAGAGAAGAAGTTTGTGATCATGGATGTTCACTTCAGGGAGCATGAGCCATACTACCGTCAGGAGGTAACCTCAAACAACTCACCTGATACTGCGAGTATGGGATGAGAGGGGAAGATTGGTAAAAGCCTGGTGACCGATTTAGGAGTATGGCATGGAGGCGCGGTTGAGGAGGAACATGAAGGTGAAGAGGAATAGGGGGAGGAGATAAGAGGTGTTAGGCCCACGACTCATGAGAAGATACCTACAGCAGGAGAGGGAAGCAAACTGCAGGACCAGTACCTACTGACAATTCATATGATCATATCTTCTCTTCTCATAGAGCATTCATTACGTCTTTGGATAATATTACTATACCTAACAATTGGTAGATTGCCAAGAATGATCCAAAGTGAAAAACAGCGGTGTACGAGGAGTTGTGGGCTCTTGAGAAGAACCACACTCGGGAGCTGGTAAAACTGTCAGAAGGGAAGAGAGCAGTCGGATACAAGTAGGTCTTTACGGTGAAGCAGAATCCAGATGGACAAGTTGAGCGCTACAAAGCTCGACTGGTGGCAAAAGGATACAGTCAGACGTACGACATTGACTATGATGAGACCTTTGCACCAGTGGCGAAGATGAGCACTGTCAAGACCCTCATTTCTTTGGCAGCAAATGGTGGATGGAAGCTACACCAACTGGATGTGAAGAATGCATTTCTTGATGGAGATCTAGTGGAGGAGGTGTACATGGAGATACCACCAGGATTCGGCACCAATCAGACAATGGACAAGGTCTGCAGATTGAAGAAGTCCCTCTATGGACTGAAGCAGTCTCCTCGAGCGTGGTTTGACAGATTCAGAAGGACGATAATAGGAATAGGATATCGGCAGATCAATGTTGATCATACTGTGTCCTTTCGTCGAAGTGGAGGCCATATCACCATGCTTGCGGTGTATGTGGACGATATGATTATCACAGGAGATGATGAGTAGGAGATCGTCTGACTCAAGGGAAAACTTGGCAAGGGATTCGAGATGAAGGACCTTGGCCTTCTTCGGTACTTCCTTGAGATTGAGATTGCTCGAGAAGCAGAGGAGATTGTTCTTTACCAGAGGAAGTATGCACTGGACCTTCTTATAGAGACAGGGATGTTGGGATGCAAACCTGCAGCGACGTCGATAGATCAGGGGTTCAAACTGGCTGTTGAGGCTGGGGAACCAGTTGACCGGATAGATACTAGAGACTGGTAGGCAAGTTGATCTATTTGAGTCACATCCGTCCTGATATCTGCTTTGCAGTAAGTGTGGTGAGCCGCTACATGCATGACCCACGGAAGGGTCATATGGACGCAGTGTACCAGATTATGAGATACTTGAAGGGTGCTCCCGGGAAGGGACTGATATTCAGGAAGAATAATCACGTGAGCATCGAGGGCTACTGTGATTATGACTGGACTAGCTGTGTTGATGACAGGATATCTACCTCGGGATACTGTATATTTGTAGGAGACAATTTGGTCTATTGGAGGAGTAAGAAGCAGTCAGTGGTGGCCATATCGACAGCTGAAGCGGAGTACAGAGCTATGGCCTTAGGAGCTGCAGAACTGCTATGGTTGAAGAATATGTTGGTGGAGCTGAAGCTGGATCAAGGAGGCAAGATGAAGCTGTGGTGTGACAACCAGTCAGCTATTAGTATCGCCAACAATCCAGCATGACAGAACCAAACACATCGAAATCGATAGGTTCTTCATCAAGGAGAAGTTGGATAGTGGAATACTGGAGCTAGGCCACGTTCCAACCCAGAATAATATCTTTCGCCCATCTTGAGGGGGAGTGTTGGTATATTTGGTATTGATATATTAGAATAAGTATATTGGAATATCCTGTTGGTATATTTGGTATGTCAGAATATGCCACAGGATATTCCACAGAGGGTTTAATGTAATGAGGAGGATTGTAATGCTATATATATAGCCATGAGATTATCAATGAAATCATAACAAAATATTCAACAATAACCTATTACAAGGGAGTAGGAGAAGCGAAAAAAAAATGTATTGTACTCGGCGCCTACACATTAGGTGCCCCTCCTTCGCACCGAAACTGCATAGCGAATTTTAGGACACTGAACATAGTATTCAACATTGTCACGAGTTACACAAGTTTAATTTCTAATGTTTTGGATTTCATTGGGTGGACTCCTTAATTGTTAAGATACTGATTTTTCTTTGTGAACACTCTTCTCCAGATGATTTCATATTCAAATGCCCCATTTTTATTCAAATTTCAAAAGTTCTGAATGCACTCATGCCTTCTTTTTCTCATCAAACAGAGTTTCCTTCCTGGAAACACCAGTCTTTCCCTTTCATTATGTGGTAGATTAAATGTATGTTTCACTTAAAAACACCAGAAAGGCACTTTACAGATTTTTACCCATCTAGTTCTACTTATAAAAGTTTCTTCGCCAATCTGATAAGTTCAATAAACCGTTATATAGTTTTAAGTGTACACGCATCATCTTGTTTTGTGCCACTTATTGCACAAATTTGAGTTCTAGCAATTTAGATATGATGATGTGACTCTTTAAATATTAAACCTTGATTTTTCTTTGTTAAGATTCTCTCCAGAAGATTTACATTTTCAAGCATCCCATTTTCTAGTCTGAATTTGTCATTTTAGTTATGGCCTTTTTGTTTCTCGTACCTAACCTTTTATTGTTGCATATGGTACATTGAGTAAGATGTTTTGTACTATCTAATGTATGTCATATAGATTACTTAAAGCTGGAATACTGCAGATAAGACCATACATAATATGCTTGCACCTCTTAATCCGACTACTCTTTGGCATCAACAAGGGATGTGCTAGTCAACACTATGATGTTATGTTATTTTGGAGTTGTTAAATCTAATTTGCTTAATGTCGACCTTGTGGAGGTTTGCTTTTGGTTCTTTAAACTGATATGCTGTAAACATCTGGACAATATCTATGTACTAACCTTCAGTATTTGTTGAGATATGTAAGTAAGGCCTACAATTGTATATATTTGATACTTGATTAGTTATATATGGCGATAAAAGACCACTATGGCAATTTCTGCACTGTAGTCAATTTCTCTATGCACGGTAGGATAGAAGATAGATAACTGTTTCTTTTTACGTACTTGCTTCTCTTACCCCCCCCCTCTTAATCCGATTACTCTTTGGCGTAAAAAAGGGATGTGCTAGTCAACACTACGATTTTATGTTGGTTTGGAGTGGTTAAATCTAATTTATTCTTAATGTCAACCTTGTGTGGGGTTGGTTTTTGGTTTTTCAAGCTGATCTACTGTAAATATATCCTTTTGGAAATTGGGCAATCATATCTGTACTGACCTTCATTATTTGTTGAGATGTGTAAGCAAGGCTTAAAGTTGTTTGTATTTGATTAGATTATATATGGCCAATAAGAGATCAATATGAGTATTTCTGTTTGGAGTTATTTTCTCTATGCACGGTAGGATAGATGATAAATAAATGTTTCTTTTTATCTATTTGCTTCACGCAACCCCCCCCCACCCCCCCCCCCCCCCCCCCCCCCCCCCCCCCCCCCCCCCCCCCCCAAAACACACACACACACACAAAACAGACCTACCCATCACACTGCCCATAGAAGGAAGAATCTATACTTGTAGTTATTCTTGTTAACCCTTTCTTTGTTCCATAGAACTACATCAAACATTTCCTTAAACTTGGTTGTGTTTATTTTTTCCTACTAGGTATGACAAAGAAGCTATCTACTTTGATGAAAGTGTTAGGACTGCAAAAAGACAACAGTTGGAATCCAGAGCTCTGCATGTAAGGCAAAGCCCCACTTTTTTAACCTTTTATTAGAGATGCTTGAAGGTGAATGCATATAGAAATTTGTAGGTACAGTCGAGGTTTATTTAGATCTTGTCAATAGCCGTTCTTGTACTGCATGCCAGCCGGAATAGCCGCTTCTGTACTGCTTATCACCTGTAATTTATTCTATTCTTAACTATTCTATAGCTTGCACATGTTATCAACAAAGATCTACATTTTTAATCAACATGACTTTGAGTTATGTGCGACTGCCACTAGTACATGACCCTTTCAAAGTACCAGCTGGGAGAACTTACGTGTTGCAATGGAGAACTTACATATTAGCAAGCTCTTGATTGCTTCATTCTTTCAGAAGAAAAAGACTCTTATTATGGCTTTTTTTTTCAGAAATGCATCTTTAACTTTAAATCCATGGAGAAAAACAGTTTTCATTTCATGCGAAGTGTCAACAATGAACAAGTTTGACAGACAAAGTCTATGCCAATTAAAATGCAGATCTATTATGATTTTTGCAACAAGCAATTTTTTTTTTCCAAATCATATAGTTTCTTATGGGCGAGTCTCATATCACCCACTCAAGCTATTGATTCAAGACTACATGCAAACAGATTCGTTCCCAGTGAGAAGCATAATCACACTCCATTGAGTCAAGACTTGATATGTGAACCAAACAAGGAAACATTTCTATAGGGAAGGTAGATGGTAATCGGGCCCTCACTATCACCAGGATGCGGCGTAGCAAGCTTCTCATAGCTTGCTACTGCTGAGGAATGCTCATATGTTTTTGGTTACTTTAGCTCCCCATGGAGGGTTTATAGTTATAGCTATGGGATTATATCGAGTCAGGGATTGATTGCTGAGTAGATAATACTGCATAAGGGTGCTAAATAAAAAATACCAAAAATGCTCACTAGTTGACAGAGGCACATCTTCAGGCAATGGCAGCATGTGGTCCTTTTTTACTATGGGAGATCAAGTGAGGTGACCACCTGGATACAGTGGAGTGGAGGATCAAATTGAGAAGTTAAAGTCAAGAGATCTGTGGCATTTGGTTTTAAGGGTAATGATCTTAAACGACTAACCGACAACAAAAGGAAGACTACTGATAAGTTGAAATATCATGACAAGGAAGATGTTTTTTGAAGAGTAGAGATAATAATGGGAGGCTTTATTGAGGGCTATGGAGTATGGACCCCCTCTATTTATATGAAGAGGATTGAGATCCTATATTACATCAACCGAAGAGGGACTAAAAGAGACCGACTGATAAAGAAAAAAGAGAGATAATTCTCTTTTACACTCCCCAACAAGTTGGAGAGTACATGTCAAGCAAGCGTAGCTTGGAGACCTTGGTGAGGATATCAACCTATAGTGGAGCAGTGGGAACATGATGAAGATGAACTTCTTGAAGCTTGACTTTATTCTGGATGAAATTATAATCACTTCTATATGTTTGGTGCACTCATGGAGAACTGGGTTAGCAACAATGTAATGACAACTTTGTTGTCAACTTCAATTGCTCTTCATTCTCCACATCACGAAGATATCGTTTGTGTTGGGCACCGCCGCACCGTTGTCATCATTGGTAGTGTGAATGTGGCTAACAACACCAAATCCACAATTCACATTGAGTTCTTCAAAAAGAAACGATGGTCTAGAACCAACCATAAAAAGTAACGAGTCAATTCACTCATGTTACATTGACTCAACTTAAACATATGGCTCGTTATTCATTACAATGGGAATAGAAACTAGAGCTACAAGTCTTTGTTCCTTAGTATGAAACTGACGATTAACGATTAAGGTAGGCCTTCAAGTCTACAATTTCAGCATAATCACTCCCAGATATAATGATATCATCAACATAAACAATCAACACAATAATACCTGCCGAGAAAGAATGACAAAATACTGAATGATCTGATGTGGTGCGCTGAAATTCATACTGAATAAGAACTGAACTGAACTTGTCAAACCAAGCTCGAGATGACTGTTTCAGCCCATATATTGTTTTCTTCAATCGACATACGAGCTTTCCACTTCCAGCCACAACATACCCCAGTGGTTGATCTATATAGACCTCCTCATGTAAGTCACCATGCAAGAAAGCATTCTTTATGTCCAGCCGATACATAGGCCATTGGCGATTAACCACCATAGAAATAAGAATCCAAACTAAATTCAGCCGAGCCACTGGAGAAAAAGTCTCCATATAATTCACACCATATGTCCGAGTATACCCTTTTGCAACCAACCGTGCCTTGAGGTGCTCAACCGAATCATCCGGATGATACTTAACAGTGTACACCCACCGACAATCCACTGTCTGCTTTCCAACATGAAGTGATGTAAGCTCCAAAGTCTGATTTTTCTGTAAAGCACACATCTCTTCATCCATTGTACTTTTCCAACCAGAAGATAACATAGCCTGCTTATAAGTTTTAGAAATGGAAATGGAAGACAATGAAACAGCAAATGCATGAAAAGATGAGGAAGCACGATGTAAGGAAACATAATTAGAGATGGATATTTGTTCTTTGTAGTACAAAGGCGTTTTCTTTTTCTGAGAGCAATAGAAATATCATCTGAATCTATGGTGATGGGAAAAGAAACCACAAGCTCGAAACCTGATTGGTTGAGGGCTGAATTCTGCAGCACCACTGGCATGTTCTTGGATCTCTGATAAATCTGTAAAGGAGGAAAGACACAAACGAATTCATGTATGACCGAAAGTGGTATGGAGGACACCAAATCTGATAAAAAATGAAATAAGACGATCTCCTGAGGAAAAGAAAACGGTAGACTCTAAGAAGGTACATCTACACTAACATAATACTTGAATTATTGTGGACTATAACAACGATAACCTTTTTGAGTACGAGGATAACCAAGGAAGACACTTCAAAGATCGAGGAGACTTGTCTTGATTAGGTTCTAAGTTGTAAACAAAAGCGACACGCCCAAATACTCGAGGAGGTAAGAAAAAAAATGAGGGACACCTGTATGTAATATGGATAATGGAACTTGATTATTTAATATAGATGATGGCATGCGATTACTTAGATAACATGCAGTAAGAACGACATCTGTCCAATACTGTTTAAGGACATGCATGTTGAACATGAGAGTTCGAGCCACATCTAAAGGTGTCGATGTTTGCGTTCGGCTATACCATTTTGCTGAGGTGTGAACGCAACTGATTTGATGAATAATACTACGATCAGCACAAAAAGTGTTTACAGAAGATTGAGTATACTCCAAAGCATTATCAGAACACAAGATTTTTATATGTTTATCAAAACTGAACTTAGGCTTCATTATAAAAATTGGATAACACATTTGGAAACTCAGATCTTTCTTTCATTAAATAACACCAAGTTATTCTGGAATAATCATCAACAAAAATAACAAAATACTGAAATCCTTTTGAACTTTTGACTCTAGACGGACTTCAAATATCAGAATGAACAAGTTCAAAAGGCTCTAACTGACAATTCTCAATACGACGAGGAAAAGAACTACGGTGATGCTTGCCTAACTGACAAGTCTCACATTCAAGAACAGAAATATGACTCAAACTAGAAACAACTTAACGCAACTTAGCCAAAGATGAATGACCCAGATGATAGTGTCACTGCAACGGAGAAGTAAAAACAGAAATGAAAGCCTTTTCAGGTAGATCCAAGTAATACAATACATCTTTTTCATGCCCCGAACAAATCATATTCCTCTCGTCTCGAGGTTATGGAAAACACAAGAATTGGAAAAAAAAATGTTACATAACATTGTAGAGATTTGGTTAACTGGCTCACAGATAGCAAATTGAAAGAAAAATTAGGCACATATAATGAATCAAATAATGACAGTAATTGAGTAGGGTGAATGACACATTACCCAAGCACATAAAGAGTAGACCTATCAGCTCAGATAATATTATGTTTTATAGGACTACGATGATGAAAGAGAGAATTTATACGAGATATGTGAGAACTTGCTCCTGAGTTGATGACCTAAGAGGTGGATGGTGACTGGGTTGCTACGAAAGCAAGATTACCTATATGCGCCATGGTTGCAGTAGGTTGAGAGGTGGTACTAGCAAGCGCGTTCAACTTCTGGAGGATATGTTCCAATGGAGATGAGGTATCAGACGTGGAAGTTTGATTGAAACCTGAAGTATCATCTCAGGAAGCAAGGATCTGAGCCTTATAAGGTTCGAGCGCAGGATCCAAATCGGTTAGGATAAGTGAAACGTAAAACTCTTCCTTCTGTCGCTGAGCTTCCTTCAAATCAGTAGTAACATGATATTGTAGCAGTTTTTTCCCATAAAGCCTTCTTTGAAGCCAAATATTCATGCACATGCTTCCATTTTGTTTTGTATTAAACAATAACTCGTACAACTCATAAATACGGGCCATATTCCGCTTCTGTGAATATGATTCTTCTAAAGATGTTCAAATCTGTTTGGAGGATTCACACCACTGAACATTAGAAGCAATGTGCGGCTCCATACTATGCTACAACTACGACATAACGTATGCATCAACAATCATCCAATCCTTATAATCGTCGGACGTGTCAAGCGGGGGTTCTTTCGTCAAAAACTTCAACTTCTTCTTCACCCTCAACACTACTTTGATAGACTTGGACCGGGTAAGGTAGTTTGTCCCGTTAAGTTTCACCGTTGTAATTGATTTTTCCAATTCATCATTGTGAATAACAGTAAAAGGAGAACCACCTCCGCTACTACCACCACCAGCACTATTAACCTCGCCAGAAGATTCGGTCCTCGCCATACTTGCAGATGCAGCAGAAAACGAGATCTATAGAAACCTTATCAACGAACCACAAACGACAACGAACAACCAACGAAGATATGTAGAAACTCTAGATCTCATAAACAAACGACGAACGACTACGAACAACAAACGACGAACGACGATTCATGAAAAGTAGACAAAAAAGAGCCGGAAAAGTCGTGGATGGGATGTACAGTACCTTAAAAAAATGCTCTGATATCAAGTGGAGTTTAGAGAGAGGAGGAGAAAATGAGAAAGAGAAAATGAGAAAAGAGATGCAAGGACATAAAACCCTTAGGTTGCATCTCATGTTATTTATATTGATATGTAGTACATCCAAAATTACTATTATACCCTCATAAGATAAATAACGATAATAACTCTAACAAAAACTAACAACCACTCAACTCAAAGGCCAAAGCAAGTCGAATAGTATTCTAAGTTTAAGACTAACAATCACTCAACTCAAAGCAAGTCTAACAATATCATCAACTGGCACACAACAATTAGGTCAGCTAGTCACGTCATCTGGTGGATTACCTGTCAAGATGGAATTATCTCTAATTGATACTTATAAAAAAAATCATCCTAAGAGTTGTTTAGCACAACCTAAAATCTACAAGGATCCAACTTGCATAGGAAACTGTAAGCCATTCTCTAATAAAGTCGTAAACAATTAGAGTACCAATTCATAAGTAGTTACGTGCTTAGATGTCAGAATGGTAGTGATTAGACAAATACGCTTTCAGTTGATCTTTTTGATGATAAGAAGCTAATTTATGAGTGTAAAGGTAGGGACATTGCTTGTGTAGAAGTAACAAATGCCATCTGCATTTTATAGGTCTTTCAAGTCATCAACAGGATTGTTGGTAATAATAGATAGGGTTTTGCTCATGTATTAATATTAGAAGTCTCCCCTACAAGAGTGAGTTAAGCGTCACATATGTTGTTCTATGTGGTTAAGGACTTGAAATTGCAAACAATATTTGGTTGGTCTACTTGATTCTTAAAGCATGGTTTAATATTCATGGGATCACCAAGATGCAACTTGTGGTGTGCTTGTTTTCGGAAAGGAAAATATGAATACATATTCTTTTTTTTTTCTATAATTAAGAATTTAGGAGAAGGATTGCAGGTAAAGGCTGTCCAACATATTTCATTGCTAGGGCTACATATGATATGAATATGACTAGATCAAGCTTTGTAACCCTATGATATAAACTAACAAATTACAACATAAATGCTGATGGCTTGACTCGTGTTGACTAATAAAGAAATTATCTACTCAAGTGAGGGGAGTTTCATCTCATGTTTAGTTACGTAGAACTACAACAATATGGCGTGCTAAGAAATATCAAAATTGGAGGCTTTTATGAGTTAGCCACTTGCAAGGTTTGTGATTTAGAAATGTCCCATTAGAATGCGCAATAAAACCAAAATCAGTCTATTATCCTTCATTAAAGGGAAGGTAAATATTAGTTACCAAGTGGTGATGTGGAAAATAGTTCCATAATGTTGATAGGGTTGTAGTAGGAAATTGAAAATCAAAAGAACATATTGAAAATAAGGCATTACCTAGAACTTCCTACTTGAATGGTCTGTAACTAACTTTCTTTTTTCTTTTTTCCTTTTTCCTTCCATAAGCTGTGGTCCAAAATTGTCTTCCTGAAGAGTTTGAGAATCAATAGAGTATGGTTTATTCCTTCTTTTATTCATCGTGTTTCTATTGGCATCCTTGGTGTTGATATATTTAGTAAGAGAATATGCTATATTTAATATGGGAATATCCTGAGGACATATTTGGGATGCCAGAATAGGCCACAAGATATTCCATGATGTAAAGGCTATATAAAGCCTATGAGATTATCAATAAAACATATCAATCAATCTCTACATGGTATCAGAGCCACCTTTCACAAACCCTAACCCTAGCCGTCACCAAAAACCCTAACCCTAACCCCTCTTCTTTCCTCTCCTTCCCTGCTCCCGCTGCAGCTCCCACGGCCGCTCCCGCTGCAGCTCCCACGGCCGCTCCCGCTGCTGCTACTGCTGCGGCCACTGCTGCCGCTGCCGCGGCTGACTGCTGCTGCTGCGGCCACTGCTGCAGCTGCCGCGGCTGGCTGTTGCTGCTGCGGCTGACTGCTGCCGTTGTGGTTGCCGCTGTGCGCGCCTCCATCGGAGGACGACGAAGACGAAGAAGACGACGAGGACGAAGGAGATGTCGATTCCTAGATCCGATGAAATCAGACATATTCGGATCTATGAGAGGACGACGAGGACGAGCGTGAGTCGTGGAGCAAGCGTGACGTGATCGGAGAAGAAGCATCGATGGAGGCGATCCTCAAGAAGCTGGATGCTGACGATGTGGCGACGTTGATGAAGTTGATGAAGGTGTCGGCTGGTGAGAGCACGACACGAACGCCGTGAAAGTTGGAACTACCCTCCATCGATTTGAAGCTGGACGGACCAGCCACCTATCTGAGTTGGTCACGGCGGGTGAGAAGAACCCTTGCAGGAAAGAACCTGGAGGGATTCTTGACGGGCGAGAAGATAGAGCCGGACGAGGGCTCGACAGGACGCGATGAGTGGAAATCCACTCAAATGGTGATTTACATCTAGCTTCTCAATTCCTTAGTCCAGTCTATTGCCTCCACAGTAGATGGAATTAAGATGGTGAAAGACGTGTGGGAGAAGCTGAGGAGAACCTATGATGGTGTGGGGAACAACTTACGGATCTTCCAGATAAAAGGAGATATCGACGACACTGTACAGGGAGAGAAAACGGTACAGGAGTACGCCACAGAGTTGGAGCGTCTCTGGCTGGATTATGATCACTCCTCAAAACGGACAAGCTGCGGGGACCCAAAGTGCAAGGAGAGACATGTGTGTCTGCAGGAGAGGACGATAAAATTCCTTAAAGGGCTGAATACTGCATTCGCACAGAGGACAGCCTTACTCCTCGCACAACCAGAGATTCCTAGTCTCGAGGAGGCTGTCTCAGCCATGATCCAGGAGGAGACGCGCATCAGACTACAGGCGGGGACAGGTGGTCCCTCCGAAGCAAAGTCAGCACTAGCGGTTACTAGCTCGGGCGACACAGGACCCAAGGGAGAGCTCTGACAACACAATCGGCAGTGCTACAACTGCGGGAAGATGGGCCATCATCGGTATGCTTGTACCAAACCACCTAAGGAGGGAGACTCGGGTGGTGGACGTGGACGAGGATATGGTGGACGTGGTCGTGGTCGAGGAGGCCGACGAGGAGGCCGAGGAGGTTATCGGGCAAACCTGCTGGTAGCAGAAGGAAATGGAGGATCTGGTGGCACCTTTATTGAGGAGGATCAGGTACTACTGGACCTGCTGGAGAGAAAGCAGAGAGCGTCCACCGAAGGAGAGACATCCACCCCATTCTTCGTTGAAGGCAACGCCGCTATGTATGTCCACCCATCAGAAGGTACTGACGAGTTACTCGCTCTTGCATCTATGTCTTCCCTTAAAACGTCAGACTGGATTATCGACTCAGGAGCATCGCGACATGTGACCGGGAACGCTAGTGAGTTTTCTTCATATACTCACCTAGCATCAGCAGACACCATTCAGACTGCAGATGGCACTTTCCAACCAGTGGTCGGTAAGGGTACTGTTAATTGTACAGGTTTAGTAAGATTATCCAATGTGTTACATGCTCCATCCTTTCCAGTCAGTCTCTTGTCTATTAGTTCTATAATTCTCCAACTGAAATGCATTGTTTCTTTTGATATTCCTAAGGTGATCTTCCAGGAGAAAGGAACGGGACGAAGACTTGGGACTGGCACCTGGCATGAGGGACTGTGGTACCTAGATCGAGAAGGACTGGACTCATCATTGGTATCTATGGCAGAGAAGGCTGAAATGGGAGAGCTGCAGCAGAGGACTGAAGATACATTGATACTTCACCATAGGAGGATGGGATATTCTTCCTTGATACTCTAAGTAAGTTGTATCCAGAGATGTATGCAAAATCAAATAAACAGAAGTTAGTATATGATGCATGCGAGTTAGGAAAACTTACTAGGAGCTCATATGTTGGTACTGGTCATAAGAGCACTTTTGCTTTTAAGGTAGTACATTCTGATGTTTGGGGTCCATGTGCTACTAATACTATGAATGGGTATAAGTACTTTGTTTCCTTTATTGATTGTGCATCTCGTGTCACCTGGCTGTATTTGATAAAAAACAAGAGTAATGTATTCGCTTGTTTTCGGGACTTTCATAAGCATGTCCAGACTCGGTACAATACAGTGGTGAAGGTACTGAGGTCTGACAATGACACGGAGTATACCAACAAGACGCTTGCAGAGTACTTGTCAGAACACGGCATACAACATCAGACCACTTGTGCATACACACCAGCACAAAATGGAGTAGCAGAAAGGAAGAACCGACACCTTCTGGAGACCGCAAGAAGTATGATGATCGACATGAATGTCCCACAAAATCTATGGGGACATGCAGTGTTGATAGCATCTCAACTTATCAACATGATGCCTTCAAAAGTTCTGGGATGGAAGTATCTATGTGAAGTATTACAACGCAATAATAGTGAGATACTTCTACTGAAAGTGTTCGGGTGTGTGTGTGTTTTGTGAAGGACAACAGACCATCAGTTGGAAAACTTGACCCTAGAGCGGTCAAGTGCATCTTCGTGGGCTACTCAGCGACTCAGAAGGGGTATGTGTGCTGGAGCCCAGTAGAGAAGAAGAAATTTGTTAGTATGGATGTCCACTTCCGGGAGCATGAGCCATATTACCGCCAGGAGGGAACTTCGCACAACACGCCTAATACTACCAGTATAAGGCGAGGGGGAGATGGACTTGGTGGTAACTGATTTAGAAGTTTGGCATAGAGATATGGTTGAGGAGGAACATGAAGGTGAAACGGAACAGGGAGAGGAGATGAGAAGTATTAGGCTTACGGCTCAGGGGGAGTTACTTACACAGGCGATGATGAGCAGGAGATCACCCAACTCAAAGGAAAGCTTGGCAAGGAGTTCGAGATGAAGGATCTTGGCCCTCTTCGATACTTCCTTGGGATTGAGATTGCTCGAGATACAGAGGAAATTGTTCTTTCTCAAAGGAAGTACACACTGGACCTACTTACGAAAACAAGAATGATGGGATGCAAACCAGCTACGACACCGATAGACCAGAAGTTCAAACTGGATGCTGAAGCTGGAGAACCAGTTGACCGGGATAGATATCAGAGATTGGTGAGCAAGTTGATCTACTTGAGCCACACTCGACCTGATATTAGCTTTGCGGTCAGCGTAGTGAGCCGCTACATGCATGACCCCCGGAAGGATCATATGGACGCAGTGTACCAGATTCTGAGGTACTTGAAGGGAGCCCCCGGAAAGGAACTGATTTTCAGAAGAAATAATCACGTGAGCATCGAGGGCTATTATGATTCTGACTGGGCTAGCTGTACTGACGACAGGAGATCCACATCGGGGTACTGCATATTTGTAGGAGGCAACTTGGTCTCTTGGAGGAGTAAGAAACAGTCAGTGGTGGCTAGATCAACAGCTGAAGCAGAGTATAGAACTATGGCCTTGGGAGTCACAGAGCTATTGTGGTTGAAGAATATGCTGACGGAGCTAAAGCGAGGGAGCCAAGATGAAGCTATGGTGTGACAACCAGTCAGCTATTAGTATTGCCAACAATCCAGTGCAGCATGACAGGACCAAGCATATCGAGATTGAAAGATTCTTCATCAAAGAAAAGCTTGATAAAGGACTACTAGAGCTGGGCTACGTTCCAACCAAAGATCAGGTAGCAGACGGACTGACCAAGGGGCTTAGCTCTATCAGCATGATGAGAGGATGTGACAAGATGGGCTTAGTGAATATCTTTTGCCCATCTTGAGGGGGAGTGCTGATATATTTAGTAAGAGAATATGCTATATTTAATATGGGAATATCCTGAGGACATATTTGGGATGCAAGAATATGCCACATGATATTCCATTGGATTTTTCATGATGTAAAGGCTATATAAAGCCTATGAGATTATCAATAAAATATATCAATCAATCTCTACACTTGGTAAATAACAAGGGGCTATTTTGGTATCTAATGTTAATTGCTATAAATTTACATCAAGGTTCGAGATATCGGATATCAGAGATATAACGGACCATATATTAAAATATCGGATACCAATGAATATATAATATGTTATATATTATATATACTAAATGTCCTATCAAATTCAATTTGCTAGATGTACTAAAAGTCTAAAAGGCTAAAACCAAGTAATAACATGGTAAGAAACTAACAATTATAAAATTATAAGTACCTTTGCACACTCTTAGACTTGAGTTCTTGTCCTCGACCATCAGTAAACTCACAACAAACAAGAAAACAACAACACAATATAAGTACAAGCACTTCTTATCAAAAATTAGACCAACAAAGGATAAGAAGATGCAGAAACAACCAAAGTGAAGAACAAGCATCTGAAAAATCTAAAAAAAAATTAGAAGAAACAATGCAACAGAAGAAAAAAAAAATCAGAAGAAGACGCAACATCAACATAAGTAGAATTTGAGGGGGGAAATCAACATAAAAAAAGACAAATAAATTTTAGGAAAAAAAACAACAACAAAAAAGAGCATCAAATTTGGAATTACCTGGTCAGCTGGTTTCATCTTCTTTTTCTTGCTATAATCTTTGTAAAAAACAGAAAAAGTCAAACAAAATGAGAGAGAGAGAGAGAGAGAGGTGGGAGAGCTTACCAATCTAGATAGAGAGAGCTCCTCTTTATGTCATTGAGAGAGAGAGAGAGGGTCCTTGTGGCCGTGGCTTGGGAGAGAGCTCTACTTCGGGAGAGAGGTTTTGCGGATGTGACTCTGGAGAGAGCTCCAGATCGAAAGAGAGAGATAGAGAGAAAGAAGTAAGGTTTAAGTAGGAGGTTTAGTTAGATGGATATCATGTTCAATCCAATCTTGTCTGCCCTAAAGTCCATATCATTGAAATATGACAATATTGGAAAAAAAAAATAGTTCGATATTGTATAGATATATCGATTTTAGACCGATAAATTGGCCAATATTTCCAAAACGACATGAGGTTGATATATATATATATATATATATATATATATATATATATATATATATATATATATATATATATTTGGAACAAGTAATTGTGTTATAGACTCCTGGTCCGAAGACCTACAAACTCGGCCCGAAGGTCACTTGTATCTCACCGCATCAGGCTCGACCCGAAGGCCCGCACCAGTACTTGTATCTCACCGCATCTGACCCGCACTCATATTTATTTCCCCACATGGAATTAAATGTGCTTCTTCCGTTGCTCGAACCTGCAACATCTTGGGAGGATGTGCCTCACTCTAACCACTTGAGCTAAAAATAAATATATATATATGGGGCATCTCTTCTTTGTATGTCCGGTGACCTGACACATTTGGACTGAGCAGTGTGTGCAGCTGAGAGGAGGAGTTGGGGTGGATAGAGACATCCGGAGCATTCTCAGCTGGATCCGAGATCACAGACGCCGGGATCCGGGGTGGGCCAGAAGAGCCAGAGTTCGTCTCGCCGCATCCGTTTGGCACATCTGGAAGGAGCGGAATAGACGTATTTTTGAGGGCTTGACTACCCCCCTATTGGAATTCTACATAACATAGAATTCGATGTATCAGTAATGGTCCCATAATATTATAATTTGGGGCATGGAAAGTTGTGATATTTATGTATTCTAATACCTTTTTCGCTATATGCGAGGAATAAATTCACCCTTATTCCCAAATATATATATATATATATATATATATATATATATATATAAATATATTTATTTAAATGTCCATGGCTCGGGAGAAAAGCGCTGGCGACTCGGGAAACCTAGGGCTTTCGCGCGGGCCGCCCCCGTGGCCGCCGGACCCCATGGCCGGCGGGGCTCGTGCCTCGGCGGCGAAGGGCGGCCCTCCCCCCGGCGGTGGGAGGGGCCGAGATCACGTTCGGGGGGGTCGGGCGGACCCCCCGACGCCGGCGTCCGTGCGTAATCCTCCCCAAACGGCGGGGAGGGGGGAGCGGGAGAACATGGGGGGTCGGGTGGACCCCCCTAGGTGGTCGACGACCCCCCCAGGCGGAGGGGGGGGTTCTATGGGCGGGGGGCCGGGTGTACTCCACGCGGTGACGGGGGGGGGGGGGGTCGGATTCGTTGAGGGATGGCCACATGGATCCGATCTTTAAATTCGGTGCGGGTTCAGGATCGCTGGGGAACCAAACGGAGGAGGGGGGATGGACGACGGTTACACGCCGTCGCGTGGCGAAGTCCGGGAGGAAGACGGGAGGCGGACAGGGTCAGGTTAGGGTGCGCCCTCCTGATAGCCGTCCGAACGGGTCCGGGTCTCGGCCATCTGGCCGGGGTCAGGGGATGCCTGCTGGGAGATCGGTGGGTTGGCGGCCTAAGGCGGCGGCGGCGGACAAGGGAAAGAGTAAGGTGGTGGATCTGGATGCTCAGGGATCTGGGACTTCGTGCCCGGTGATTGCCCCGAGGCCTCTTGGGGCCCCCCTCGACCTACTGGTCGGTCCTGGGCTGAGATCTGTAAACCTGGTGGGCCGAAAACCCCCACATCGATGGAGTACGTCCCGCCGATCAAGGCAGGGAGGGGTTTCCGGGCCTCGTTTCCTGCGGAGGAGATCCAGAAGGTGACGGCATACTAGGAGAATACCCTCGTCCTATATGTCTTGGGCAACAAGCCCTTCTATAGGCAGATCCGGGGCTATGCTGCGCGTGTCTGGCAGCCTAAGGGGAGTATGGAGTTCTTCGCTCGCGAAAATGGCTTCTATTATGTGAAGTTCGGACTGGCGGAGGATGTCGCTAGGATCCTCCAAGGCGGCCCATGGACGTTTGACGGCCGACTGATCATTCTCAAGGAGTGGACCCCGGAGCTGCGTTGTGAGAGGGAAGTCCTGAATGCCATCCCAGTATGAATTCGATTCCCTGAGTTCCTGGTCCGGTTCTAGAGCATACCTTTGTTGATGCGGCTGGCCAGCTTGGTCGGTACCCCGATTAAGGCAGATGAAGCTACTGCTTTTCGGACGCGGTTGATGTACGCTAGGATTTTTGTGGAGATTCGGGCAGGAGGGGAGCTCCCAAAGATGGTGGAATATGAGATCCCTTCTGGGGAGGTGCTCACCCAGAAGGTGGAGTATGATTGGGTCCCACCTACCTGTTCACGATGCTCTTGCTTCGGACATCTGGCCAGTGCATGTTCGGGAGTTGGACCTCTGGTGGAGCCTCCGAGTACGGCTCCAGAAGCCCCCTGCGATATGGATTTCCGAGATGATAGCGTAGAGGAGGTCTTAGAAGGGGAGGATACTCATCCTGTGAGTGATAGTGGTTTGAGCCTCGTTGTATCTACTCAGCTTGCTTCCACGGGCGGGGCGAAGTCCACTTACCAGGGGCTGAGTAGTATAGTCACTAGAGGCATGGTAGCGTCGGAGATTGAGGCGAGAGGGGAGGGCGGATCATCTGGAGGGCAGGTCTACTGTAGGAAGAGGCGTGCTGTTGGCCTGTTGAGAGAAGGCCCCTCCACGGCGGCGGGACTTGCTACAGACAGAGAGGAGGCGGTTTGTATTGACAACCCTGCCTGGGCGTTGGTTCTATCTCAGGTCGCCTCCCAACAGGCGGCCCCGACTGGGATGGAGGAGGATTCGTTAGCGACGGTTGTGGCACCTGCCCTGGTGCTGAACCGGGAGATTTTACTGGGGACCCCACTTCTCATTAATTAATGGCCATTATCGCCTGGAATATGAGGGGGACGTGTTCGCTAGGGAGGTGGAGAGAGATTTGTGGAGTGCTCCACAGAGAGAAATGTGACATTTCTGTTATATTAGAATCCAAAATCAAAGGTGAGAAGACTCTTACTCGACGGACTACTGCTCCTTGGGCCCAACTGCACAATCTGGCTCTCTGTGACATGGCCAGGATTTGGGTTCGATGGAACTTGAAGAGTTGGGATGGTGACTTGATTTTGATGACGGAGCAGTTGATTGCCATCTCCTTCGTGAACAAGGGTGGCTTCCGGTTCTTGCTGGGGGCTGTCTACGAACATAATGACCGAAGGAGACGGGAGTCCTTATGGAGCGACATCTCCCGTGTTTCATCTGTTGCTGACTCGTCGTGCCTTCCTTTACTCTTCATCGGGGACTTCAATGCCCTTCTGCACCACGGGGAGAAGCTGGGAGGTCGTCCGGTTCCAGGTTCTATCCTTTATGATTTTCAGAGATGTCTCCTGCTTGCGGGGCTTCGGGGATTGACTCGCTCCGGCTTCATCTGGACTTGGCACAACAAAGCTTCCCATAACAGGGTTGCTTGTCAGCTTGATCGAGCTCTGGGCAATGGGGAGTGGTTCCGTCACTTCCCCAACACTTCGGCTGAGGGTCTGGCAGCTGGGACTAGCGACCACTCTCTTATCCGGGTTGGCTTCACGGCTCGGTCTCCTGGGAAGTCTCGCCCGTTCAGATATAACAACAGTTGGTATCTATCAGAGGGCTACCTGGAGGCTGTTACGGAGGGGCTTACTAGCGGGCAAGAGGGGACGGCCCAATTCCGCTTGGTTCGTCGTCTCAAGGCCACGAAGAGAGCCCTTAGGAGTTGGGTGAAGGGGTTGCCCAAGTCCACCTTAGAAGATAAGGAGGTGGAGTTGCGGACCCTGCAACAGGATATGCAAGCTGACATGCTGAATGGGGACCTGGCGGCTAGAGAGAAGGAACTGATC
Source organism: Iris pallida (assembly GCA_029216955.1). Classification (NCBI taxonomy): domain Eukaryota; kingdom Viridiplantae; phylum Streptophyta; class Magnoliopsida; order Asparagales; family Iridaceae; genus Iris; species Iris pallida. Next base: position 4,589,017 of record JANAVB010038616.1, on the reverse strand, counting down.
GGTGAAGTCAACATCCTGAGGCTGCAGAAGGAGATTAGCTCGGCTCAGAGAGCCAAATATTCCTGGCTGAAGGATGGCGACCGTTGCTCCAAGTTCTTTTATGATGTTATCCGGACCAGGCAGAATAGGAATCACATCTCTCAGCTGCTTGATGCTGATGGCACTCTGATGGGGACGCCGGCTGAGATCCAGGGCGAGGCTGTCAGGTACTACTCTGAGTTATATTTCCAGACTGACTACCTTTCCGTGTTCCCAGAGGTTGTTACGAAGAGATTGGTGACCCCATATGGGAATAGCATTCTTCTTGCCCCTGTTACATTGGAGGAGGTGGAATCCATTATCAAGGCGGCGGATCCCAACAAAGCTCCTGGTCCGGATGGCTTCAGCAGTGGTTTCTTCAAACGCCATTGGGACATTCTGAAGCATCAGGTCGTGGAGATGGTCCAGGAATTCTTCACCAAAAGGAAGCTTCTGAAAGTGCTTAATCACACTTTCCTGACCTTAGTGCCGAAGAAGGAGGGAGCGACAGCTTTGACGGATTTCAGACCCATTGCGTGTTGTAATTATCTTTATAAGATAATTACGCACCTTATTTGCCGGCGGATGGAGGGGATCATGCAGGACTTGGTTTCCTCGAATCAGGCTGCGTTCATCAAGGGGAGGTCGATCGCTGAGCACAGCCTCCTGGCCCATGAGATGGTGAGGGGATTCAGCAGACCGGGAGGGGAGAAAGCCTGTGTAAAACTGGACCTGAGGAAGGCATATGACATGGTCAATCGTGACTTCCTCTGTCATCTGATGTATGCCATGGGATTCGCGGATCACTGGGTTGAGCTGATCAGGGAGTGCATTACGTCCCCTACTTTCTTTGTTCTCATCCATGGTATTCCTTATGGGTACTTCCAGAGCAACCGTGGGATCCGACAAAGTGACCCATTGTCCCCTTACCTGTTCACGCTAGTTATGGAGTACTTTACTTGTTTGATGGATCTGGCAGTGCACCGTGGACGGCTGGTACCTCTGTTTCGGAGGATGGTCCCCCCAGTTACTCACCTTATTTATGCTGATGACCTTCTAGTCTTCATCCAGCCTTCGACGGAGGGGTTACAGACGCTTGCGACTATTATGGAAGACTTGCAGTCCTTTTCGGGTCTCCAGATAAATAGGGATAAGAGTAGGGTCTACTTCAGCTTCCTGTGCACCCGGAAGGAGGAGCGGGCTGAGGTGCTGGGAATCGCAAGGAATGATCTTCCGGTGCGGTACCTGGGAGTGCCTCTCACAGTCAATTATGCTCGGGATCAGGATTGCACTAGTCTGGTGGAGTATGTCCAGAGGCGAGTAGAGGGTTGGCAAGCAGCAGGTCTGTCATTTGACGGTCGCATCGAGTTGGTCAGATCGGTGATCTCGGCTGTGGCCCATTTTTGGCTGCAGTCCATCCTCCTACCTGTGGCCACTATCCGGCGTATGGAGCGATTATGTGCCGACTTCATCTGGAGGGGAGGTATGCATGCGATCTCCTGGGACCAGCTTTGTCGTCCCAGGAAGGAGGGAGGAGTGGGGCTCCGCCCGTTGCTGGAGATCAGGGAGGCCTCTGCGGTTAAGCTGGCCTGGAGATTTATCAGCAGGGGATCTCTCTGGGCGGACTGGATGCACAGTAGATACGTGAAGCAAGGTAGTTTTTGGACGTGCACTACTGACAACAACCACTCAGTCACGTTCAAGACTATCTTGAGACACAGGGGGTGCTCAAGTCTGCTATCCGGAGGGTCATGAAGGACGGGTCGGGCACGGACCTCTGGCGGGACCCTTGGATAGATCGGCGGTCGCTGTTTGACATCAGAGGAGCCCCGACTCATCAGGAGGACATGCGGGGTCTGACATGCAGGCGCATCATTCGTGATGGGGAGTGGCGACCTGATTCGTATCGGTTCACTGAGGAGCTGGGTGGAGCATTTTATCTATTGCCATTGATCCGACGCTGCCTGCGGATCGGTGGATTTGGGAGCCGACAGGAGCATCTACCGGGACGGGGGAGTTCCAATTCCGTAGCTGCTACAACCTTATCCGGCGAGCTTTTCCGTTGAGTTCAGATTACGAGTTCGTTTGGTGCAAGGGTCTGGCCAGGAAGATGCAGTTGTGTGTCTACAAGCTTCTACTGGGCCGCCTCTTGACTAGAGATCGCCTGAGGTCGTTTGGAGTGCCGGTTCCGGATCCCACATGTGTGCTGTGCGGGTTGGAGCCTGAATCTATAAAGCATATCTTCTTCGAGTGCACTCTGGCATGGCAGATATGGTCGGAGCAGAGTCGGTTATTGGGAGTGTGCGCCTCCGAAAAATGTGTGGGAGATATCATCACGGAGATCCGAGATAGCAGGGGTAGGGGGCAGGACTGGTTCCGCACAGCCAGAGTTCGTCTGGTTGCTGCGGTTTGGCATGTATGGCGGGAGCGAAACCGTCGGATCTTTGAGGGGCTGGTCACCCCCCCAGTTGGTATTCTCCATAACATTGAGTATGATGTCAAGGCTATGGAGAATTGATAAGAGTTGAGTGGGAGTCCCACTCGGTTTGTATGTTGTAAGATTATGGCTTTTCATTTGGAATAAAATTCACCTTATTTCCAAAAATATATATATATATATATATATATATATATTTGATCTCAAACAAAAATATATATATATATATATATATATATATATATATATATATATATATATATTTGATCTCAAACAATATATTAGCCTATATTGTCGATATATCAAACACTGGTATAGATGACATCCAACATTTATGAGGCACAAATGATATTTATAAATATGGTTGGAAACTAGCTAATTGTTAGGAGATAATAGTTGTAAGCAAAATAACACCCAAGACAAGAATTGTATGCACATACCTAGTTGGTATGTAATTAAATAAGAATCACTAGGAGGCATTAGTTGGTAGCAAATAGAAAGGATGTCAATTGGCGAACAATAAAGAAAATATAGGTATTTGCACCCATATCTTTCTCGATGTGGCGGCATTTGAATCTTTGGAGGATATCACAAACCTTATATCAATTGACAACATCAGTAAATGGAGAGCCTTGGCATCAATTTATAGAATAAGTAATAGGACTGCCTTGGCATCAAGAACACAAGAGAGGAAGATGCCGATGAGAATTTCGAAGAGCTTAAGTCATACGACCAATATTTTCCTAAATCTTTTGTTGCCTATTATATTAACAATTGAGTTACAAAAAAGGAAATATTACAATAATACTACTACAATATAAAACAAAGGTTCGCAAATATCGGTATCGCACTTTCGTATGACTGTTGTTATCGGTGATTTTGCCAGTTCCGGATTAGAGTTTCAAAGTTCTTGGTTTCGGGAGGTGAAAAGATACTAATAATTTTTTTGGAAAACTTATTTTTGATGCGTTTATGTATAATCTTATGTTTGTTTCTCGTTACTTATGAATGGAGTAATATTCAAAATTATGGAATTTATTGAATTATTCACCCACAATAGATATTGTTGTTCATTTTACTTTAGATAAAGTACCCCCACAATAGTATAGTTGTGAATGAAATAATATTAACATGTATGAACATTGTGAACTTATAGTATACAACTTGAACAAATTGTAATGGTTACATTGTGTTGGTAAAGAATTTTGTCAACAAAAGGTCGTATCTTGATCTTCAGCACGATTGAATAATTGTGTCATTATTGTTTTACTTATCTCTTTTTCTTCTAATTTTTTCTTGCTAAAATGACCAAAATTCGGTTTCCCCCAGTATTAATGGGGGTGGGTATAGGATCGGACATGCCAAAAGCAAAATACAATACAGCCGATACGTACCGGTCGATATTACGAACCTTGATATAAAATACCACAATTTGCATAATATGTTCATTTTAACATGACTATCTGATCCGATTTCAGGAAGGATTGATTTGATTTGCTACATCAAATCTTTATTAGAAAAGTTATTAAAGAAAGCAGGATTTTCCTTTTCGGATGTTTTTAGTCTCGAAGCGGTAGTTTTTGGTGCGGTTTAGTGGTCCATGTATGTCAGGGCCTGCATTAATCTATGTACCTTCCCAGGAAGGACATAATCTACTTGACTATTTGTTAGAGGCAGATAAATAGTCAGATAATATGGTTTACTCGTATTATTATTTTTCCGTAAATTTACTCTACGACTTTTTGCTTGATGTATGGTAGGTTCTTACTTCATAGTGGTTTTTATCTTTTCCTAGTACTGGCCCACATGTATATGCACATTTCACGTATATGGATGTGTATGACACCAACTTTCGAGGAAGAAACACCCCATGGTGGTATGTGAAGCTGATGTACATACTCAAGGAACATAGACTTGAAACCTAGGAAGCATGGACACTCCAAAAATAGGTACAAAGTTGAGCCAGACTGAAAATTGGACTTTTCTCGAGAAATAGGTACAAAGTAATGAAGTATAATATTGTTGGTAGCATAGCAGTTAAATGATAAGTCTGGAGTTACTGAAGCTGAGGAAATGGGACAGTGAGTTCAATAATGGAACTGCCTATATATATGCTATTTGTCAGGAAGAAACACAAACATCATTTGGTAACATACTTAATGGGTGAAAAGTTTTGGAAAGTCCGTAGATCCAAAGTGTGTTGCTTCTTGTTTAAAATCGGTTTACATTTGTGGAATTTTTCCAGTTAGTAGCATGAACTCTAGTATACGGTTGTATATGGCTTAGTTGTGTTGTAGATCTAGTAAGGTTTTGTTTCCACTTTAACGTCTGATGCTATTTGTCAGAACCCTCAAGTGATGTTCTTTTTGTGTTCTGTTTCTTGATAGCTTTTCCTGCTTCTCCGATTGTACAACATTTAGGTTGTGTAGAGGCTGCTTCCATGAGGAAATCACCACTTGTGATATGATTGTGTAACGTTCTTTCAAGGAAAGCTACTTGACAGGATAAAAAAGAAATGAGCATGCATCTTCATTTTCAACTTCACAGAAAATCGATCAAAGAGCTATGCTTGAAAATACTCAACTAGTATCTAGCCATAGTGGATCATTTTAATGATGCTTTCTAAAATGTTTTATTGGCCTGATCCTTGTGCAATGATTATGTTCTCTGCAGCTAGTGCATCCTGCTTTTAAGGCAATGCTGGGTCATCTGTCTACTAGATCTTTCGACAGATATAAGAATGATCTAGAACAGTCGCTCAAAAGTCGGAAAGGTTTTGCGCTGTCTGCTCAAGACTCTACTCAGTTTTGCATGAGTGAATTCGATCAAGGGTGTGCAGGTAACTCATTTACTTTAACCTATTATGTACCATGTAGGATTTCTTCCCATACGTCTCCCCAAGTCTTTTTGTCTCTATATGTTTGTGTTTGTACGTGCATGCGCGCGTGGCTCTGCTTGGTATATTATATATTATGCGTATTGACATGAGGCCTTGCAGACGTCTTATTTATTACAATGAGATTACTTTGTCATTTAATAATGACATTGGCATATGTTACTTAGTAGTATATCCAATATCAGTATTCTAAAATCGGGCTACGCGGCCTCCCGCCGCATCGGAAACCCCTAATTCGGTCCTCCTAGGCGCCTGTTCGGCCATGTCGGCCCCTGTTCAGTCAAGGCCAGGGAAATTTATGGACGCTCAAGCGGCAGCTTCTCCCGGTGTTCTAGGAAAACGCCAAACGACAGAGAGGAAGGAAAACATGACATGGTCCTCATCAGGCCAAATAGTACTATACATGGAACACCGAACAATACAGACAAGGAGCCATTCAGAGCTTGCCAATCAAGGGCATGGTGCAGGTGCTCCTCCAAGTACTATATACCTAACTACACCAGGAAGAGGAGAAGTCTTTCCATTGCAGGACGGCTCGAGTAATCTGAACCAACAAAATCCATCATCTGGAGAGGATACCCTCTGTGTGGACAATCCCAAGTGGAGGCTACTCTTGCAGGATGATCCTGGTGAAAGTGGTGATCAATGACAGTAGGGAGGAACATGGGTTAAGGACTGAATTCTCCAATGACGTGATGGAGAGTTTGGGTAGTGTCCAAGGTCCAATACTTAAGTGGCACCAGCCTTGCATCCCATTATACTTGTTGTTTTAGAACATGTCCTTGACACCTTGTCCAAGTCCACCAACTTAATCTTAGTCAATCGTTTAAACTTCCTATTTGTCAAAGGAAAATAGATATGGATTAACATGACATATTAAAGTGACATGATTAAGGTTAGTCCAAGAAAATAAATGATGCAATATGAATTAACTTGACAGGATTATAGTTAGTTAAAAGTTAAGAGCAAAGAAGGATACTACCACATCGTCAGATTAGGTATATGTGTGCCATATAAAGTTTGATCTTTGGGTTTAGCGTTAGCTTTAATATTAGGGTCCGGGTACGATGATATTATATTTGTGTAGATATATTTGGCAGATTGCACTTAATACTGTCTAGGGCAAAAATGGAATTGCACCCTCCTTGAAAAATAGGTATAGGTTTTAAGTTTTAACTAGATAACTTTACAATTGAAGAGGTGTTTGTTGGAGTTTGGCCTTTTGTTTTGGAATTTTAGTCCCATATCGGCTAGGCCAAAGGAGTTATATCTCTATATATTAGCTATGCTCTTTTAGAGATGCACATGTGGTGTGAAGGTGCACATGGGTGTGCCATGTGGGGGTATTTTTCTAATGGAAAAAAGGCTAAATCAACAATGAAGCTTTCATGCTTTTTGCTCTTGAAAAATTTATTTCCATTGGAGCTAAGCCCCGTAGGGGCTTAGCGACTCGGACTCATGGGCTCATGGGCTCATGAGGCATAATGTGGCGTTTTGTTAGCGCACTTTGTACTTAGCACGTCAGCATCGTCGCTAGGCCCATAGTGCGCTTAAGTTGCGCGAGCCGCTTGCTCCAATTAGCACCCTTGATCCAATTAGCGTGGCCAAGTGGCGCATCCAGTTGTGCGGTCCAATGGCACGCCCAGTTGCGCGGCCCATGGCACGCCAGTGGACGCTGCCTGATGGCGCGCGGTTGGCGCAGGTTGCGCGGGGTGCGCAGGTTGCGCGGGGTGCGCAAGTAACGCAGTGTGCGCTAGTGGCGCAAGTTGCGCGTGTTGCGCAGGGTGCGCGCAATGTGCGCAGTGCGCTAGTGCGCGCGTTGCGCAAGTGGCGCAGATGGCGCGAGCTGTGCGCCCTTTGGCCCAGATCTTGTCTGTGCACGATTGAGCAGTTACAACATGTTCGGGACGGTTTCTTCCCACATCTCGAACATGTTGCTAACTGGACGGTTACATAGCGAGGCTATATAAGCTTTTCTGCTCTTTCTCTCAATACACAAGTTCAGAATTCACTTAAGGCAGAAGTATTTTTTAGCACCATTCTTTACGTGTTTCTACAGAGTTTGAGAGTGAAGAGAAGCGGTACATCAGCGCCACTTAGTGCAGAAGTCCGTGCGCCTTCCGAGGAGTCAGAAGAGCAGAGTGTTCCAAAGTTCTCCGTCGAACTTGCTGGTTCCTGGAAGCTATTCATGTGGGACGAATTAAGCTTTGAGCAACGGTGATCATTCATCCCAGCAGGCCATCTTCCATCTTTCGTCTGTCATCGTTGCTGCTGTTAACATTTCGATTCGTACCTTCTGTTTAAAAGTGCTACTGTTGTTTGCTACTGTTACGAATTTTTTTTAGATTATCGCAATCCAGAATCCTCCTAGGATATCTGTTGTGCACCTTCTTTGAAGTGTTGCGTTGAAACGTTGTATTTACAATTGTTTCATTTTCTCAGTTTTCCATTGAAAATTGTGCCCCGGCTTTAACAATCTCAAAGCTTAAGTTGCTACGATGGAAAACTTCCGTGCTTCACTTGTCAATCCTAACTTTTCTAAGTTAGAGCAATTTGATGGTGAACACTATGAAATCTGGAAAAGGAAGGTTTTCCTCAATATTCAGTTCTCTGATGTTGATCACGTGCTGATTGAGGAGGAACCTACTGTTCCAGAGACTGGATCGGCAGCCGCAATCCCTCCGCTGCTAAGAACCAGAACAAGTGGAGAAGGGACAATAACATTTGCAGGCTTATGATCCTAAATGCTATAGAAGATTCCCTTGCCGAATCTTATTCAAAGAAGACTGTTGCCAGAGAGATTTGGGAGTCTCTGGAGAAACTTTATGACGAAGATAAGAACCGGATCAAGATATTTCTTGTTGAGAAATATCACAAGTGGTTCTTTGAAGACGAAAAGCCAATGCTGCCGCAGGTGAAGGAGTTCCTGAAGCTGCGACAGAAGTTGGAGGATGAGGCGATGCCCCTTACCGACAAGTTTGTGGTTTGTGGGATCGTCTCTAAGCTCTCTGCTGGGTGGAGCAAGTTCTATGCAAACATGCATAGGAAGAAGTTGGAGATTTCTCTCGAATATCTCCTACAGGAAGTGTATGTTGAGGACCAGATGCGGGCTCAACTGAAAGTGGACGCACTGTCCAAGCAATTGGCTAACGCCAATTTGGTTCATACTAGGGAACCAAGGAAAAAGCAGGTGGCTTCCCACCGCAAAAAGGACCCTGACAATCTGAAAGTCAAGGGGACTTCCTTCAAGCAAAAGAAGCCAAAGTTCCATTTGGCTTGCTTCAAGTGTGGCAAGAAGGGCCACTTCAAAAGTGGATGCAAATCCAAGGCCAAGCAATCAGAGCAAGGTGAGCCTAGTAAGGTCTCAATGATCACTGATGTTGTTGCTATGATTGCGCAGGTCACCGCGGTTGGGGCTGATTCTGACTGGTGGGTAGACACTGGCGCCACTTGCCATGTCTGTTCCAGCAAAGAGTGGTTCACCACCTACACACCTACTTTTGAAGTGGTTGTTGTGGTGAACCAGGCACAAGCTGAAGTTCTCGGGATCGGGACGGTGGTGTTGAAGCTGACTTCTGGCAAGACTCTGACGCTTCAAGGCGTGAAGCATGTACCTGCTATTGCAAAGAACCTGACCTCGGGAGGCCTACTCTGCAATGCAGGTCTCATGATGGACATCAATGCTGGTCAGATGGTGATGTCTATTAAGGAAACATATTTCGGAAAAACTTTTTATATCGAAGGAATATTCAAAATTCAGCTTGTAAATCAGTCCAATGTAATTAATGCATTCACTCATTCTGCTTATACTCTTGAGTTGTGGCATAATAGGCTAGGACATGTTCATTGTAAACGAATAAATAAAATGTCTAGTCTAGGACTTATCTCCAAGTGTGGGGTAAGGTAGAGAAATGTGAAGTTTGTGCTCATACGAAGATCACAAGGAAACCCTTTCTTCGGGTTTATCGAAGTACAGATCTTCTGGAGTTGGTATACTCCGATATCTGTGACTTCAAACAATTCTCTACAAAGGCCGGGATGAAGTATTTCATAACCTTCATCGATGACTTCTCAAAGTATGCATTCGTCTACTTGTTGAAGGCGAAAGACGAAGCATTCGAGAAGTTCAAGGAGTTCAAGGCCGAATGAGCGACAGACTGGACAACAACTCAAGAGACTAAGAAGTGATCGAGATGGAGAGTACAAGTCTCATGAATTCGTATCGTTCTGCAATGGAATTGTCAATGAGACTACGGCTCCGTACTCTCCTCAATCAAACGGAGTCGTAGAGAGGAAGAACAGAACGTTAACATAAATGATTAACTCAATGTTGTTGACTGCAGGTCTTCCAAAGTGCTACTGGAGAGAAGCTGCATTGACGACCACTTTTATTCTAAATAGAGTGCCTCATGCAACTTCATACATTACTCTTCATGAACTCTGGTTCAAGGTCAGACCTAACTTGAATGTCATTCGAGTGTGGGGGTGTCTGGCATATGTCAAGCTTCCAGATCTGAAGATTCAGAAGCTTGGGACAAGGACTACAAAGACGATCTTCTTGGGGTATGCCGAGAAGAGTGATGCTTGGAGATTTCTTGATATTGAGTCAAATTATATCATTGAATCTCGCGACGCAAAATATTTTGAAGACAAATTTGCAAGGCACAAGAATATTATTCTTGCGGATATTCCGGAGAACAATAAGTGTGCACAAGAAACTGAAGTTTTCAAAATATAAATAGTCCAAGAAGATGTTGTTGAAACAACGGTTGAACCAGAACTCGCTGAGCCGTCAGTGAAGCATGTGAGGAGGCCGAAGGACTTCGGAAATGACTTTGTCACCTATCATGTGGAAGCAGATCCGCTTACCTATGATGAGGCGATGAAGACCAGAGACGCGGTTTTCTGGAAGGAGGCGATTGACAATGAAATTGATTCCATCACCTCAAATAACACTTGGGTGTTGGTTGATCTTCCTGAAGGAGCAAAACCCATCGGATGCAAATGGATCTTCAAGAAGAAGATGAAAGCAGACGGAACTATTGACAAGTTCAAGGCTAGGTTGCCAAGGGGTTTTCTCAGAAGCAGGGGATTGACTACTTTGACACGTATGCTCCAGTAGTCCGGATGACCACCATCAGAATGTTGATTGCTCTTGCAGCAATACATAAGATGGTGATGCATCAGATGGATGTGAAAACGGCTTTCCTAAATGGCGAGCTGACCGAAGAGATTTACATGCAACAACCAGATGGATTTGTCGTTAAGGGTCTTGAAGACAAAGTATGCAAGTTGGTGAAATCCTTGTACGGTCTTAAACAGGCTCCCAAGATGTGCCATAAGAAATTTGACAAGGTTATAAGGTCAAATGGCTACATGATCAGCGAGACGGACTAGTGTGTTTACACGAAGTTCGCTAATGGAAGAGGTGTGATCGTTTGTCTGTACGTAGATGACATGCTGATCCTAGGTACGGATATGTGCTGTGTCACGGAGACAAAGAAGTTCATCTCGAGCAAGTTCAGTATGAAGGACTTGGAGGAAGCTGATGTGATCTTAGGGATCAAGATCATCCGAACAGACACTGGATTAACGCTGTTACAGTCTCATTATGTTGAGAAGATGATCACTCGTTACGGGTATCAGGATCTTCCAGTGATCGATACACCGTACAGGTGTGATATGAAGCTGAAACCTAATTCAGGAGAAAATGTCAGGCAACTGGAGTATGCAAGCGTAATCGGGAGTTTGATGTATGCTACTACTGCCACAAGGTCTGACATAGCTTATGTCGTGGGAATGCTGAGTCGTTTCACGAGCAACCCAGGCATTAAGCACTGGAAAGCTGTGGAAACGGGTTATGAGATATCTCAAAAAAACTTAGACATATGCACTGCACTACAACGGAGATCCACCGGTAGTGGAAGGCTTCAGTGATGCCAGCTGGTGCTCAGAAGTGGAGAGCGAGAGGTCCACAGGTGGATACATTTTCACAATGGGTAGAGCTGCTATATCGTGGAAATCGAAGAAGCAGACTATGCTCTCGCGGTCATCCATAGAATCTGAGTTCTTTGCACTTGATACCGCAGCGGAGGAAGCAGAATGGCTTCGGGAGCTCATATATGATCTTCCAGTGGTTGGGGCACAAATACCGGCGATACCGATATACTGCGACAACCAGGCGACTGCGGCGGTAGCATCAAATGACCTCTTCAACGGGAAGAAGAGGACTGTGCGGTTGAAGCACAGGGAAGTACACGATCTCATCAAGAGGGGTGTTATTGCAGTGATTGATGTTCGGAGTCAGAAGAACCTGGCGGATCCATTCACCAAGGACCTCAAGCGCCAGCTGGTCGATGACATAGCTTATAAAATGGGCTTGAAAGCATTCTGATATTGTGTTATTACATTCATACAATAAAGTTTTATGCTATTAGTTCAAAGAGAAATCGACTAGGCATCTAGCTTTTGGTTTAAGGGAGGACTATTAACCGAAAGAATATCAGGAACGGTGGGTACTCGTCCTCTGTGGCATGGAGAGGTTACGGACCTATAACCACTGTTGTCTATTGTTGTTTTCTGCGGAAAACGGATCCTGTGAGAAGGTTGGCTTAAACGTCTTAATGAGTTCTCAGGCAGAGTGAATGCCTGGTATGCTTTACAGGAAGCACGATAGCGCAGCACTACAAGGAGTGAAACTCCATGCTACTGTGGGGTTACTCCACCATGAGGTTCCCGAAAGGGGTAATGCCTCGGCTGTATGAGCCAAGTCACAGCGACGTAGCATCGCAAATAGACAGGTAGTCTAATGCTGTATGTTGAAATGAAAGAGGGTATGGTCAGCACTACAAAGAGGAGGGGTTCCTCGTGTTACAGTGGCACGACACCACATGAGGTACCCGGTTAGGGGTAAAGCCTCGGTCTTGTAAGCCATGTCGTTGCTGCGTAACACCGCAAGGGAGCCTAAGGCTTCATGCTGGGTAGTATGGCACTACAAAGAGGCGGTAACCTCATGCTACAGTAGTATGACACTACGATGAGGTTCTCGATACGGGATAAGGTCTCGGCTTTAGGCCATGTCATAGCAGCGTAGCACCGCAAGGGAAGCGCAAAGCGCTTCATGCCATGTCTCTTTAACAAAGAACTCACCTATAGTGTATTGATAAAGAGATCAGGCCGTCTCTTGAGGGTAAACTTGTAGACGCCCAAAATTATACACTGAAACCAGGCTGACACAGGGCCTTTAATGTGTAGCCAGAAGCACATGTAACTATATTATGTGAGTGAAAAGAATTTCAGCTATGATGCAGAATTCAAGGCTTAGTCCATTCTTGTATTATAGTCTGTTATTTGACCCATGCGGAAAGATTCAAGTCGTCAGCGACATCTCTCCTAATACATGATGGGCAGTTACTGTGGAGAACACTCAAACCCATATATAGAGATATGTGGAGGATTGTTGGAGTTTGGCATTTTGTTTTGGAATTTTAGTCCCACATCAGCTAGGCCAAAGGAGTTGTATCTCTATATATTAGCTATGCTCTTTTAGAGATGCACATGTGGTGTGAAGGTGCACATGGGTGTGCCATGTGGGGGTATTTTTCTAATAGAAAAAAGACTAAATCAACAATGAAACATTCATGCTTTTTGCTCTTGGAAAATTTATTTCCATTGGAGCTAAGCCCCGTAGGGGCTTAGCAACTCGGACTCGGACTCGGACTCATGGGCTCATGAGGCGTAATGTGACGTTTTGTTGGCGCACTTTGCACTTAGCACGTCAGCATCGTCGCTAGGCATATAGTGCGCTTAAGTTGCGCTCGTTGCGCGAGCCACTTGCGCTGCCAATTAGCGCGGCCAAGTGGCGCGTCCAATTGCGCGGCCAAGTTGCGTGGCCCAGTGGCGTGCCCAGTTGCGCGGCCCAGTGGACGCTGCCTGTTGGCGCGCGGTTGGCGCAGGTTGTGCGGGGTGCGCAAGTGACGCAGTGTGCGCTAGTGGCACAAGTTGCGCGTGTTGCGCAGGGTGCACGCAGTGTGCTCAGTGCGCTAGTGTGCGCTGGAGCGGCTGTGCGCGCGTTGCGCAAGTGGCGCAGATGGCGCGCACTGTGCGTCCTTTGGCCCAGATCGCGTCTGTGCACGATTGAGCAGTTACAACATGTTCGGGACGGTTTCTTCTCACATCCCGAACATGTTGCTAACTGGACGATTACAGAGCGAGGCTATATAAGCTTCTCTGCTCTCTCTCTCTCTCAATACACAAGTTCAGAATTCACATAAGGCAGAAGTGTTTTTTAGCACCATTCCTTACGTGTTTTCACAGAGTTTGAGAGTGAAGAAAAGCCGTGCATCATCGCCACTTAGTGCAGGAGTCCGTGCGCCTTCCGAGGAGTCAGAAGAGCATAGTGTTCCAAAGTTCTTCGTCGAACTTGCTGGTTCCTGGAAGCTATTCGTGTGGGGCGAATTAAGCTTTGAGCAACGGTGATCATTCACCCCAGCAGGCCATCTTCCATCTTTCAGCTATCATAGCTGCTGCTGTTAGCATTTCGATTCGTACCTTCTGTTTAGAAGTACTACTGTCGTTTGCTACTGTTACGAAATCTTTTTAGATTATCGTAATCCAGAATCCTCCTAGAATCTCTGTTGTGCACATTCTTTGAAGTGTTGCGTTGAAACGTTGTATTTACAATTGTTTTATTTTTTCAGTTTTCCATCGAAAATTGTGTCCCGGCTTTAACCATGTTAATCTAGAACACGTTATATTATGGAGGTCTATAACAAAACGTAATATAATACTTTTATGGGAACATGAGCACCAATTCCTCTAGGAATGTTGTGCAAAGGGCTGCTCAAGTTTTGTAAAGGAGCGCAAGGTGACAAAGTCCTGAAAGGTTTAGACGGGACTTCAAGGCGGAGAAGCGGGAGGCTCAAGACTAAATTTTTGGGATGTAAAGTATTAGAATAATACAAACACTAGTTACTAAAATGTATGATACCCCAAGTCTGAGACACCTCATTCTATGAGTAAGAAAAAATGTGAGTTTCAATTAGGGCGGATGAAGCTTGTTAAAGCAGTGAGAACCAAAAGCCTAAGCGGGGAACTCAATACTAAAATTGGGGGTAGGTTTTGTATAGGAAGTCAAGGTAAGCTTGTGATTTATGTCCTAATGTGTTGTGATTTCCTTCTAATTGGCACGATAAAGGTATAACTAAAAACTATATGCATCCTATGCAAATCTTGTTGTGTATACTAAATACAGAAGTATAAGACCTCATCAACCACATGAAGTTTCCGATAAAGAAACAATCGTATAGTATTACTAACTTGAAATAGACACAGAGAATGACCATAAAGAAAGAAATAATCAACCGCACGAAGTTTCCGATAAAGAAACAATCAGTATAGTATTACTAACTTGAAATAGAATGAGAGAATGACAATAAAGAAAGAAAAACAGAGAAAAAGTCTGACATGTTGTCATCTAAAAAATGGGCATCTTAGTCATAAATAGGGATGGGATTTGATGTGTTAGGACAAAAACAAGAGAAGGGAATTAAGAGGACAAAGAAAAATAAACTAGTATACCTCCTCTTTTTTTAGTATGTTTTAAAATATTTAATGATATCAATAGCTTTAAGTTATTGGGCTTGGGTTAGATTCTATATTTTAAAAAAGGCAGGAGTCGGGTTACATTTAAGTCAAGGTAGGTCAAAGTGTCTGCATAAGGAGAGAGGATCTGGATTGCCGGACGCCTAAGGCGGAGAGGTGGGAGACTTTTGAAACAGTGGGGCTGCTCATTCTTTTAAGGTTAATTTTCACTTAAGTACCCTGAAATATTACCTTGTTTCACTTCAATACCATATACTATTTTTTATAGCAAGTGAATACCATGAATTTTATTTCTTTCACTTAAGAACCATGGCTCATTTTTACTAGTCCTAACGGAAAATATCAAAACATCATAATGCCCCTGTAAGGACAATCAAATTCAATTAAAAATAAAAATCAAAACCCTCATCTTCCTCCTCCCTCCTGAGCTAACCTAGTGGAAAGGGGGGGGGGGGGGGGGGGGGGGGGGGGGGGGGTATGGTTAGGATTAGAGTAGGAGGAAGAAGATGAATCCATATTTTTATGAAAAGCAAATAAGTATTCTTTTTTGTCTACGAGCAAAATTGTATCAAACAGTCACATGCTTTGCATGTGACCGTTAATTATAATAGGAGGTTAATAGAGGGAACAACTTGAAAAAAACTTTAGAAGTTCAGGAAATTTAATTATTTAATTGATCAAAAAAGTAGTTCATGGTATTAAACTGAAAAGAAATTGATACTTGAGGGTATTTAAGTGAAAATTAGCCTTCTTTTAAATAACAACTACATCAATGGAGATTATGCAAAGATTTGACTGGCTATGCTTATTTTATTGAGGTCGCCATGAGTCCTGTGTCTTGGAGGTGAATGCTATGTTAACAGAAACAAAACCACACGTGGAGCTCGGAGACTGAATTGTCATTTATTTGTTGTTCCTTTGCTGATAGATCTTTTCCTAACAAACATTCATTGACAGCCTTTTCAAATATAATTCTTCCTTTTGCCTTCATTGTACTTTGTTTTGTCCTTGGCCATTTGTGTTTACACTATCATGTGATGTATGTTTCCGCTGTAGATTTGGTAGTTAAGCAAGCTGACTGGGATGTTTCTAAAGTTCGAGAGAAGCTTCATCGTGATCTTGAAACTCACACAATGTCAGTTCGTACTGCAAAGTTGTCTGAACTAACAGCTGATTATGAGGTTACAGTTCCTAAAGAAGTTCAAAGTTTATTAGCCTGTTAAACTTTTACATTAGGTAGAAAGTTCTAATAAGATAATGATGGATGATTTTATTACTGTACAGAAACGACTAACAAAAGCACTTGCTGAACCTGTCGAATCATTATTTGACACTGCTGGGACAGATACTTGGGCATCCATCAGAAAACTTCATAAGCAAGAAACAGATAGTGCTCTATCCGCGTTCTCTACTTCTCTTTCTGGGTTTGAACTTGACCAAATAACTTCTGGTACAATGCTTGTAAATCTGAAGGACTTCGCAAGAGGTGTGGTAGAAAAAAAATCTAGGGAGGAAGCTGGCAGAATTTTGATACGTATGAAGGACAGGTAACTACCTTTCTTCTCTGGGTTTCTTCATACCAGTTATATTTGTTTCTTTCTTTTACTTCCCAATTCTCATCATCGCGCTATTTCCAGGTTCTCCACAGTTTTTAGCCAAGACAATGATTCAATGCCAAGGGTTTGGACTGGGAAGGAAGATATTCGGAAGATCACGAAGGATGCTCGTGCTGCGGTATATCCAATATTTTCGTACTATTTTGTTATTTTACATTTGAATTTTTCTTTAAGCCTTGTTTTTATTGCTGCTATGTGAACCTGTCTATTTTTTTGGGCAAGGAGTATTTCTGATTATGCTCATAGTGCCTCATAGTGCAGGCTCTGAAGCTTTTATCTGTAATGGCTGCCATACGTTTGGAAGAGAAACCAGACCGAATTGAGAGTATTCTTACTTCTGCTCTTGCAGATAGTACGGCTGTGCAAGGGAACATTGCAACAGACCCGCTTGCTTCAAGTTCATGGGAAGAGGTATTATTTTGTAATTGTCATCATCTACTTTTAGCTAGAAGTTAAGTGTGCTGGAATATAAAGGTTACCTGTTCTTTTGCAAACCAGATTTCTCCTACCAATACATTGATCACCCCAGTTCAGTGCAAGTCTTTGTGGAGACAATTTAAAACAGAATCAGAGTACACTGTGGCGCAAGCAATGTCCGCACAGGTGAAGATCCGTATCAGTTGGATTTTCTTAAATTTCTATAGTAATTTTTAGTCCTTTTTAACTATCAGTAGAAACTTGTAGATTGATCTGTAAGTTTCTAATTATTGGTTAGAATGTCAATGTTGTACTATCTCTATGAATCTGAGATCTCTCTCTGTACACATGTATGTGCCTGCATCTCTCTTTAGGGTTCAGTTAGACTTGGTTCTTTCTGATAATTGTCCTACTTAACTAGTCAGCACTTTCAGACCGTCAAACTATATGGCTTACTTTGTCACTTGGTATCTGAAGAGGTGTTTTAGTTTCCTTTGTGGATGAGAGATGATCAGTGGAGTCTATTGTTTGTGCTGCAGTAAACTAGATTCCTTTTAAGTGTCCTTTTTATTTTAGTCAAAAGATAGAGGAACTGTCATTTACTTGTTGGTCAAAGTCTCAAAGATAAGAAATTAAATTAGCATATGAGTACTTCCATAGTTTTGGGACCAACTACTTCATCGTTTCATGTTTCTTCGAATGGTCTAGGCGCAAAGCCAGTAACATCTGAACTTATGTTGAAAGGAAAATTAAGTTGGATGTAAAAGTTCGTGATGCATGGCATATTGGCATGGCTCCCGTTGTCTTAAGTATAAGAATGGCTCTTTTAGTTTTTTGGGATGCGTGCTGATATCTTGCATTTTCATCTTCGATAGTAACTTGTCATATATGCATTTGCTTTTTCCAGGAAGCTCACAGGCGTAATAACAGTATATTACCTCCTCCATGGGCATTGGTTTTAATGGCAATTCTTGGTTTTAATGAATTTATGGTGCTTCTGAGGTATTGTTGCTGCTCGGTCACATCCATGTTCAATTTCTGCAGATCCAGCTCACAACTGTTTGATGAACTGATTATTTCCTTTTTGGCTGATGCATATAAAAGACTCACTTAAAGTCTTGTTCATTTGCTGATTTGCAGGAACCCTTTATACCTTTTTGTAATGTTTGTTGTTTTCCTAGTATCCAAAGCGCTATGGGTACAGCTTGATGTTGCTGGAGAATTCCGCAATGGCATGGTAAGCAAGTTCATACAACAAATTGCATTTGGGTTCTCTTAAAAGTTGCACTATATAGATATTTTAGCAAATGCTCCAATTCTAAATGTTGAAACTAACATATACCCCCCACTATTTTTTTTAACTAGCAAATACCCCCACTCCTTTTTAAAACAACAAAAATTGGTTAAAATAGTGGGGGTATATCTTGTTGGTGTTTTATTCTATGTGTTGTGTGTGTTCACAACATTCTATTGTTAAAAGATAGTCCCACATCGGAAAATCACACCAATATGTATCTCTATATATTACTTATGAAGGAATAGAGAGATGCACATGGGTTGAGGCCCAATGGAAGGTGCCATGTGGGGGGATTTTACATAGAGGTGAGAATAAGAAACCAACTTTTGGCCAAATGCGACTCGGACTCGGACTCGGACTCGGACTCGGACTCGGGCTCGGGCTCGGGCTTGGGCTTGGGCTAATGGGCTTTTGAGGCTTAATGTGGCTTTTTGATGGCACTTAGCACGACAGCTCGTCGCAAGGCACATTGTGCGCTTTAGTTGCGCTCGTGCGCGAGCCTCTGCGCGGCCCTGCGTGGCGAGCGGGGCGTACGGGGCGTACGGAGCGTACTGAGCGTACGGGTCGTACGGGTCGAGCGGGTCGAGTGGGCTGTTCAAATTATGTAACGTCCGCAGGTCTTGTGGGCTCAGATCCGGAAATGGCTCAGATCCAGAAAATCCGGATCTGGCATTAAACCAGGACGTGCGTTCAGAATTTGAAAAGCCCATCTCGTGCCTATAATATTAGATGCATCTCCTCTCTCCAAGGTTACAGAAAATACTCAGAGATTTTTCAGAGAGAGAAGTGCTGCTGCTATTCCGGGGAGTCGACATTTTTGGCCAGCGTTCTAAAAGTTCTCTTCGAACTTGCTGGTTCCTGGAGGCTTGTCCGTAAGGCGGATATAGCTTTGAGCGCCGGTGATCTTTCACCCCAGCAGGCTTTCTTCTTCCTCTGTTGCCTTCGAGAATACTGTGGCTTCTCTTTAGAAGTTATACGGTTCAGTTGCCTTTGAGAAATATTACGAAATCTTTTTAGATTCTCGTAATACAACATCACCTTCTTTAGGGTGTTGTTGCTGGAAACATTGTCTTTACAATTGTTTCTGAAATCGTGTTTTTCTATCGATTGTTCGCCAAGGGACTAACAATCTCAAAGCTATATCGAAAAGATGGATAACTCACGTGCATCGCTCGTCAATACCGACTTTAACAGTTGGAGAAATTCGACGGCGAACACTTCCAAATCTGGAAACGAAAAGTAACCTAAACATTCAA